>PITA01005454.1:0-110489 GCA_004023965.1 Spilogale gracilis | reverse complement strand
GTTTTCCCAGCACCATTTATTGAAGAGACTGTCCTTTTTCCACTGGATATTTTTTCCTGCTTTGTCAAAGATGATTTGACCATAGATTTGTGGGTCCATATGTGGGCTCTCCACCCTGTTCCATTGGTCTGTTTCTCTGTTTTTATGCCAGTACCATGCTGTCTTGGTAATCACGGCTTTGTAATAAAGCCTGAAGTCAATTGTTTAAATACTTTAAGACTTCTATTCTATGGTGGGACTCTGATGGCCTTTATGGTTGAATATGAAAGTTCCCTTTAAAAACTTTAACATATTTTACATATAAAATACTGTTCTCAGTAACTTATATTTGGTAAAAATCCTCACTTTAGGATGCTATGTGATGCTTATCCTGGAGAGTTTGTCCCCCTGTAGACCTATGTGGACTTCAGAGGATTCACCGTTCCCCTAGCTGCAAGATTCCACAGGTGGACCCAGGTGAGATGAATTTGTGTGGTTCTCCCAGCAGAGCTTCAAAGACTGCCTTCATCTATTTTTTTTTTTTTTTGAGAGACAGAGCATGAGTGGTGAGGCAGTGGGGAGTTGGGGTAGGAGATGGGGCAGAGGGAGAAGGAAAGAGAGAATATTAAGCTCCCTGACTCAGGCTTCATCTCGCCCTCTTGAGATCATGACCTGAGGTAAGATCAAGAGTCAGATGCTTATTATCTCACCACACTGCCCAAGAGCCTCAAAGACTATCTTCATCTTAATAGAAGCAACCTCCAGGCCATGTTTTGGTTCTTCATGGAGCCTGTTTTCTCCATCTGTGGAAATAGAGTTAAAATTTTGAAGGAGAGATCTTTCATTCAGATCTTAACTCTATCACTGTCTTCATGACAAATTCCTGAAAACATTAGCTCTGCTTACTCAGATGAATTCTCCCATGATTATTCTCTATTCTTCGTATGTTTGCTACACGTATTTATTTAATACTGTAATTAAGCTTCCCTGAAAAGAAGGTATGGCAAAGCCAAATAATAAAGTTATAGTCTGAGATACCGTAAGAGTAACATCCCATTTATTTGGGCTTCTGGAATTCTCATTAGTCACTGAGTATCATTTTAAGAAGCCAATTTTTGGAAAGAAAATGTTAAGAATTTGAAAACCATGAGTAGGTTAATTAGCCAGTCTGAAATGTAGATTATTCGTGTGTAAAATGAAAATACGACTTAATTTACAGGGTTGCTGAGAAATAAGAAACAGAAACAAGTAAAGGATATATCAACAAGTTGGCACAAACCTGTTCAGCAATTTCTAACTGTTATTACCATGATTACAATTTTGATGATATAGCCTTCTTAACCTTTCCTGGGGGTTCTGCTTGGATGTATTCTAAACTGGAGCTGTCTCAAATGGAGAGAATCTCAATGCATTTGGTGAGGTGAGGAGGGACAGTTTGAGTTCATACCAACTGCCAGCCTTAAGTGAGCTCATGGAATGTACCACTCATTATTTTAAGCACTTTATTTTTATTGTCTCATCTACTGACAAAAAGTTTTTGAGGTAGGTTATAGTATTCCCATGTTAGATGCAAGGAAACAGACGCAAAGAGGTTAAGTGACTTGCCTGTGTTCATGGACCTAGTAAGAGTAGGGGTAAGATTTGAGTCCAAACAGTCTCACTCCAGAACCTGAGTTCTTCACCAGGAATGTGGAGATCCTCCAGAAGCCAGAGTCTATACTAGTGCCTAAAAACAGTAGATCCTGAAGTCAAAATTACTAACTTGAAAAATATGGCTACTTAAAATCTTTTTTAGAATAAGATTAAAACATTATTACTTAATATCTTTACTTGAGTAAATACATGTTAAGGTTATAGTCGCTTTCTTTTTTTAAGGATTTATTTGTTTATTTGAGAGAGAGAGCAGGAGCAGGGAGAGGGGCAGAGGGAGAGAGAGGGAGGATCTCAAGCAGACTCCCTACTGAGCTCAGAGCCCTAGCTCCATCTCCAGACTCTGAGATCAGGACCAGGAGTCAGACACTGAACTGACTGTGCCACCCAGATGCCCCTAAGTTCTAGTTCTTAAGTGCATCTTCAGTGCAAAGCACATGATAGGAAAAACTGTTTCTTTTTTCAGATATGACTTTAGGAAGACCTTGAGGAAAAGTATCTATTCAGAGGAATTTAAATTTTCTTCAAATTGTTTAATTAAAGATGAGATGTTTCATACTTTAGGTCAAGGATTAGAAGCTGTAAAAGGACAAATAATTCTGGGCAAGATCTGACTTTGCATAATCTTTCCATCTATTGCCTTTTTTTATTTGCCTAGATCTAGATAAAATGTAAGCACAATACTATGTAAGCTCTCAGACTCAGAAATAAGTAATAGTTTAAAAGAGAATTAAGAGCTTCTGAAAAACCTACAGAGTTAAATGTCCTGTAGCTATTTTCTCTCAATAGCTATTAGGACACATTACATTTTGTTTTGCTTTTACTTTAAAAGTCAGTGTATAAAAGTAGAAAACGTTAAGCGTTGACTATACGTTAAGTGAATAAAAGTTGCCTTGTAAAGGGAATAATTTTAGAGTATTTAGACAGTATAAATTAATTGAATATAAATTAGTATTTTCCTGGAGCTAAGGGGAAAGAATCTGGGCGAATAACCTGCTAATGGGAGTCAGGGTTTCTTTCTGGAGTGATGAAAATGTTCTGGAATTAGATAATTAATGGTGATGGTTGCACGACCTTGTAGATACTTAAAAAACAAACAAACAAATAAACAGAGACGCTGAATTGTACACTTCAAAGGGGCAAGTACTGTGTAAAGGTTGGTGAGTCATATCTCAACTTTTAAATCATGCTAAAAATGTCAATTATTGTAGAATCTTCGGATGTGAACGATAGGACAAGTCACAGGAATAGAATTTTGGAGTTGGATCACTAAAGGAAACTTACCCCCCCCCACACACACACACACACAAAGTACGTGAAGCTCAATAAATTGGAAGAACACAGTTAATCTGTGGTTACTCATGATCCCAGGGCAATCTATTCAGAATGACCACATTTTCCAAAACAACAAAAAGACGTTCTAACAAAGTACAGTGATCGCCCTAGTTCTTTATGTAGAACATGGTATTCGAAATACAATTTGGATATCCAGATGTTGAAATGAGAATATTTATATTCCACGTACTTAGGAAACCAGAATAAGATGTTTAGGTAACCATTATTCTAGAATATTTAAAATTATACATTCATACCTCTTAGAATTCAGTGAAGACTAAAAGCAATTAAATATGGAAAAACAAGCAAACAAAAGGATAAAATGAATAGATAAAAGAGTAAGCAATACTAAAGAAGCAGCTGAAAAATTAGTCCTCATGAAAGGTGAACCAGGAACAACCCTCAGGATGTTGCGTCCTGGGAACTAATGGAAGGTTTCTTTCAAGCAATTACTGTGGACAGATTCAGTCCCTTCTCTGACCTGTGGCACTCTGCTTAAGAGTTGTATTCTTGGAAGAGAGAGCGTTTGACCATCATTTTGTCTTAGAGAAGGCAGAAGATGACCTAGATTGACAGTCCTACTTTGATTGCATACAATTGAAGAGTCGGTTGTGAGGGAACTCTTACCAAACGATTGGAAACAAAGTCAGCTAGAGCCACCAATTTTCAAATAGCTCTATAGAACCTGCTAGTATGGGTATAGAAGTTAAGAACTAACTCGCTTGCATTCAAATTTTGGCTGCTTCTTGTATGAGTCATGTCACCTTGGGTAAGCTGTTTACTTTATTTGTCCTTTAATTTACTCATTTGTGAAATCAGGGTAATAATATTACCCCTCTCTTAGGGTTGAAACTTAGCCCAGTATCAGATACACAGTAAAGGGTTTATATTCGTTAATTACTATTAATTACTGTTGACATTGAAATATGACTAATAGGCACTATCTCAAAAGTTTAGAAGATTGTGGGATAACTGTTTCATGCCAATAGACAAGAAATCAAAGTGATATAATTACATTAATTTTTTTTAAAGATTTTATTTATTTGACAGAGAGAAACACAGCCAGAGAAGGAACACAAGTAGGGGGAGTGAGAAAGGGAGAAGCAAGCTTCCTGCCAAGCAGGGAGCCCGATGTGGGACTCGAACCCGGGTCTCCGGGATCATGACCTGAGCTGAAGGCAGTTGCTTAACCAACTGAGCCACCCAGGTGCCCCTAATTACATTAATTTTAAAAGAACAGTGATTTTGCCATAAATCAGATTGTGCTCCCCAATTCATACAAATCGGTTTGTCTTATAGCTGTGTAGAGAAGAAATAGTTATTTTTGTTGTTTGTTTTTTGTTGGGAGAAAGCCCTTAGCTAAATTCAAATTACTTAACCTTATTATTTGTTTTTTGAGTTGCTGTTGATTTTGTCTAGCAAACTTCACAGCATCAGCATTTATGCAGGCATTTCTATCCCAGAGAATGCCACATATGTATGTACCATACATTACAAGATTTAGTTGGGGCTCACTGTATCAGCCTAGTAACAATAGGAATCTACAATTTCATAAAGTCATCAATCATTCCTACTCTTTTAAAATTAAACTTGGCAGAATGGATCATCATATAGAAGTCAGTTTTCAAATAAACATGCTGAAGTAAACAACAGAAAAAGTGAGAAAAACACACTAGACAACCTGTGTTTTTCAGGAAATTTGTTGACTTAACTTAGTGGTTAAGTTCGGTGGACTCCTTACTTCTGTTCTTGAATGAATAGTTTCCTTTGGTGGCTTCTAAATAGTTATCCAAAGCTGAAGGATGTTTTCAAAGAAACAAAATCAATCACCTATCTCTAGATTAAGAGGACTAGCAAAAATAAGACCCGAGTCCCATTTTCCAAGTCCTCCCCACCATACCCACCGAGAAAGCACCCTTCCATTCAGAAAGGCAGTGTTTGGAGGAGGAGCCTAGAGAGTGGTTTTCAGTGAGTACTAGCGTCAGTTAGGCTCCCAACATGGAAGCAGAACCACCATGAATATTCTAGAATAAGAATTTTATTACAAACATCAGGTCTTCCACAAACAAAAATCAACAGACAGTCCACTCACCAGCCCCAGCTTCAAAGAACAAAATGAAGTAGAATAAATCCAGAGAAATGGATTTATCCACTTACATAAATATAACTTATACACTTATATAAGTATACACTTATATAATGTATACAATTTATATTGGAGAAATGGATTTATCAAAACACTTATATAAATATAAAACTTCAGTAGTTGGGGAAAAAAAAAATCAATGTATTCCAGAAATAAAAGTTGATTCTAGTAGCCCTAAGAAACTGAAAGAAGTCACGCTCAGTTGCCCTAAAGTGACGTGAGAGGATACTCTTCACTCCATTTTGCCTTTTGTTTTGCATTCTGTGAGTTTGGTTTCCAAGTAGGGATGACCATGACCTCAGACTGCCTCATGAAAACTTATCTTTCTGCTCCTATCTGTAGTTCTTTCTCCATATTGCTCAGATTCCAGAATAAGGGGATGGATTTGGATATAGACTTCTGGGGGCCCTCATCTTTCTTCTGGCACTCTATCTGCGTAATAATATTTAGTTCTTTGAAGCAACGCACTCCAATAGAAATGCAATATGGCTATAGATACAGTTTAAAATACTATTTTTTAAACTTTTAACTTTTCTCTAAATATGTAAAGTGACATAGATGAAATTAATCATAATACATTTTCTTAACTTATTGTCTTCCAAGTATTATTTTAACATCTGAATACAAAAATTAAAAAAAAATTAATGAATAAGTTTGCATGTTTCTACTAAACCTTTTGAGATCCTGTCTATTTTATACTTACGCACATCTCTCAATTTAGACTAGCCACATTTTAAGTGCTCAATAGCCATACATAGCTATTGGTGCTATATTGGACAGTGCAGCTCTAAACAGCCAGGAACCCCATTCCACCTAGGTTGAGGCTAAAACAATTTAATTTTCCCATTAGCACTATATGCAAATTGAAGTAGCTGAACAGCTTCTTGGAAAATAATGATAAGTGACTATCATTTAATATAACTTCCATTCTTCAGGTACATGGATAGCCCATTGTCTCATTCTTATACTGTTGCCTTTGGTGTTTGTAATAAACATTAATATATTAAATTCAAGTCTTCCAGAATCATAGGGCAGGTAAATTCTTTAGTTATAGGAGGTATCTGAGTCCCTTTATGATTTTTTTACAAAGTAGAATCTAAAGTTCTTCCTACTCAAAACTTCTCTTCAACAGATATGTCAAAAATGACAGTATCTACTGGTGCTAAGACATTCTTTCATGGTAGGGAATTGGCTCTCCTGACCTGACCCAAAATGTGGACACCTAAGCTTTATTTTAGATACTTACATCTTGCTCTATATGAACTTAATCATTCATTTAAATATCTTGTGGTTAGCTGAGAACCTAATTTTTTCTATGAAGAGAGTCCAAAGATGATAAGGAATTATAAAGTAAGTGAGGAAATCAGGCCTTTAAAATCACAGTTTTAGCACTACTCTGTTCCTGTTTCTGTTGTCAGGAAGCAATGCTGAACATTAAGCATTTGTTGTCTCCCAAGTAACGAACATCCGTTTGTATACAAGTTGTAGATGGTGGAATAAAGAGCCAGTGTCAGTTCAAAAACAGAGCTTCAAACTCTCCAATAAGTGATCTTAAAGTGACACGTATTTGGCTTTTTAGCCCTCAGACTTGTTTTTAAGGAAGATGAAACCCCTGCCCTTAGCCATGTAGCATTCATTTGGAGGATTATGTGGAACAATTTGTAGATGCCTTACCTGGCCATCTGATCTGGACCTTCCAAGTTAAGTCTAGAAAAATAAACATCCAGAGAAGTTTAATTCATTTCCCATTCATGTATGGTTTATTTGCATCATAGGGAAAAAAAAAAAAAAACCTTACACCACCAGCTCTTTCTGCACTAAGACACAGGGTATTTTTGTCTTTGCTGGGTGATTTAACGGTCACTAAGCAGCAGGAAGGAGTGCTCACCTCAGCAGAAGATGGGAACGCAAAAGCTAGGTGGCATTGTCAGAGCACAGCTGGGTGGTCAGGACAGTGGCCGGTAATTACTAGCCAGTGCAAAGGGATGAATTCTAAATGAATGGATGAAAAGACCAAGGCCTCGGATTGGATTTTCAGACACAGTTAACATAAATCAAGAGACAGGTTAGGTTTGGCCAAAATGCAGGAGGGGAGACATATTTTTTAAGCTTTTTCTGTATGAACCTGAAAATGTCTGCAAAAGCACTGGGATGCATTTCCTTTTAGTTCTCTGACAGCTGCATGCATTCTATTACTGCTATCATTAATAATAACAAAGTAATGTTTTCCATCGTACCTTTCTTCTCAAGTCTTTAGGACATCAGGCAAGAGCTTCCAAATTCTGTGAATAATGCTTAACCTGATGAGTATTACAAAATGTGAAATTAGGGAAAAAGAACGAGGTGCTACTTGTGATAGGAAAAGAGAGAAAGAGATGAGTTCGAATGAAATAAAATGAAAACAGCAAAAGGAGAAATTATCTGTTAATAACTAGTTAACATAGCAGACACATTCATGCTCTTTTGGCCAAGCTTTTCTGGAACAACTTGGACATGTTAATGAGTAGTCACATTTGAAAGCCACTGCATAAGACTTTTAAAAATTAAAAGCTGCAACCAGTTTTCCTTCCTCTAAACTCTAAACTTAGGCCAAGTGTTAAATACACCATAACCAGAAGGTAAACTGGGAAGGAACTGAGCAATAGAACTTTTCACATGAAGATGAAACCGAGGTTTAAAAAAAGATAAAACAGATGGAAAGGGAACAATTCTTTAAAGAAGTCATTCCGGCTTGCGGTAGGTTGTGTTCGCCTTGGACATCCCGAGATTGCTAAGGCACTCCCTCCTTTTGTCTCTGTCTTGATTTTCAGATTTAAGAGACTGTACTGGGTAGTCGTAGACAACACTAGATGACTGCTCCGTGGTAAGCGTTTTTCTAAGCACTTCACACGGATTATTAATTCCGTATCATACCCTCATGAGATAAGTGGCATTATTATCCACCCAGCCTTTCAGTTGAGAAAACAACACACCGCAAAGTTCAGGAACTTACCACACGACGCATGGCCAACAGGTTGTACACCTGGGATTGGAGTCGGGGCCCGACTTTTTAAGCACTACACTATACTGATGAAAGTTTTAAATGAAGTTGCCAGGAACTGAGGAGCCATAGCTGATTCATGGGGAGCTTTCTGCAGATGCTGCATTAGATGAAACAGAACAATCCATACTAGTTTCTGTCTCAAAGAAGTAAAATTCTACCAAGGCCTAGTAACATCCCATTTTCGTTCTTCTCCATACTGTCTTTGCCAGTATGTGTTCCTTCTTTCCATCTACCTTGAGTCTGGCTTCATACCACATTATGTGTATATTCATATAAACTCTAGGTATCGTTCAGTCATTTTAAGTCCTTAGGGTAAACTGTATGTATTCTATTTCTTTAAAAATTAAAAACAGTGCTTTCCAAAATGAGGTAGAAATGAATAATGTAAAAAATCTTGCCTAAATATCTCCATTGAAAGGATTTTACGCTCTGACATCAAACGAGAACACAACTCAAATGAGATTTGTGCAGGGATCCGACAGTTTGACCCAGACTGCATCAATTTATTTACACAATTCCAAATTGTCTTATTGTTGGGCTGAAATAATTGTCGACTAGGAGACAAGAAGAGTCTGAAAGAAGTTTGGAACTCTCACAATCAATAGTGGTGGGGGTAAAGTCCCACTGGGAAACAGTGAAAAATGGACTTGCTAGATTTCTAACAATAGGTCAATATTATTGCTATGGCATTTCTAACTAATGCACAGGCTTCTGAATTGTGCATTGGATTATATGCTGTTCTTTCTATAGGGCGGTTGTTTTTGTTCCTGTTTTCTCAACATTCTTGGGGCAGAAGAATAGGAATTAAAATTAACAGCTTGCAGCTTATGTTTTGACTTCCTTCTTGTAAGTAAGTTTCTTCATTAACAGTAATTAAAATGAATGTGCTGCCTTCTTATTGAGCCAAGGAGTCCAACTATATATAAATATAATATAAGATATTGAGAACAGACAGAATTGGGGAAATTAAATAGCCTTCTAAGTTAATAAAAAATACCTAAGAGTTATGGCTAAACCTCAGCACAGAGAATGTTAGAATATGCCTATCTACATCATGTGAATATGAAATACAAAGCTTTTGGGGGGGGTTAATCCTTGTCTCCTTCAGAAATATTCTTAGGCCAAAAGGAAATGGATCAGTGAGGCAATAAATGGCTTGAAAGAATTTTTACTTTTCTTTAGGCAATGTGGAATCACTGAAGGATTTTAAACAGGGAATTTTGGTCATAAGTTAATTTTGGAAAATCTACTTTTTTAGAAGATGAATTGAGGAAAGCTGAGGCTAATAAACATAAGAGCAAGTTTGGATGTGGTGGTATTCTCAGTGGGAGGCATTTTTCCCCTATTGGGGATCATTATCCACATCTAGAGATATCTTGGGTTTTCATGACTGGGGAGAGGGGACGCTTCCAACAGCATCTAGTGGGTAGAGACCAGGAATGTTTCTAAAAATACTACAATGCATAATACTGCCAGCCACTACACAGAATTATTAAGCTTAATTTGTCAATAGTGTCCAGTTGAGCAATCCATTACTCCATGCAAATGATAATTAGGGGCTGGCCCAAGGATGTAAAAAGTAGGAACAAATACTTTTTAGGTTGTATAGTCAATCACACTCAAGAAGTGATCAATGAGAGAAACTCTGTGGTCTTTTTTTTTTTTTTTTTTTTTTTTAAGATTTTGTTTATTCATTTGACAGAGAGAGAGATCACAAGCAGGCAGAGAGGCAGAGAGAGAGGAGGAAGCAGGCTCCCTGCTTAGCAGAGAGCCCGACGTGGGCCTCGATCCCAGGACCCTGAGATCATGACCTGAGCCGAAAGCAGAGGCTTTAACCCACTGAGCCACCCAGGCGCCCATCTGTGGTCTTATAATGGGTAGTAGGCATGGATATTGAAAGATTGTTTGGGTCAGTGTTACTTACATGCAAAAGAAGAAAATGAGTATGGGAAGAAGGAATTTCAGTAGAAAATGATAGGTTGGGAACAGGACATTGAATTGCAGGTGACAGATTATTTTATCTGCTTCACACTGAGTTGTAGAAGTCTGAAAATGAGAATAGAAGATACAGATTAGGAAGATATCAACAGATAGCACTTCTAATTATGGGAGTAGATAAGATGCCAAAGAGAAAGGGTGTGGGGAAAAAAATAAATAATACTGAGGGAGGGCAAATGAACAGGCATGGTTAGAGACTGAGAAGTCATGTTTGGACATGGAAGAGGAGAACGTATTCTGTTAGTACATCTCTGCTAGCCATCAGGAAGTCCAACTTTGAGCATCTGTGCCCCCCACTAAGTTCTTGTATTCTTTTCTTTTTCTAAAGATTTTGTTTATTTATTTGACAGAGAGATCACAAGTAGGCAGAGAGGCAGGCAGAAAGGAGGAAGCAGGCTCCCTGATGAGCAGAGAGCCCTATGCGGGCCTCGATCCCAGGACCCTGAGATCATGACCTGAGCCGAAGGCAGAGGCTTTAACCCACTGAGCCACCCAGGTGCCCAAATTCTTATATGCTTAATAATTATTAACCACACAGGAATTCTCTTATGTGAAGAGGGAAGACAGAGGGATGCTGAATTGCTGTTAGATGGGCATTTAAAATAAATAGACAGATATTCAAGAGAAATGAATATGAACATCCTTTGATAAATGAAAGCACTTGCTACAAAACTTCAGCAACAACTTCTAACTGGCAATAACAATTGTTTGATTAACTATAACTTGTAATACAAGACTTGATAAAATTTTATAATTGAATGTTGGGTTTTAACATATTTTTATGCCCCTATTTTTAGGAATGCTAACTTACTCTTTTTAAGGGAAATATTCATAATTGATTACAGAAAAAAATATAAATCCAATAGAATATTCAAATGTTCTTCTGTAGCTCTGACCCAAAATTCATTTTCCAGTTACTTTAGTCAGGAAGTAATTAAGGAAATTACAACATATCTTGAATTAATGTATCTTATCATGTTGATCTGAGCCAGTAAGAAATAAATACAGATGTTACTCTCTATTTCTTAGTAACATCTATCTAACCTAAACTTATTCTGACAAGTTTTATAGTGATACTTATTAACAATAAATAGGTCAGCAATGCTACACATAACTCAGATAAAAGGGAATTAGTATCAAATTTGTTATTTTAGATATCACACCCTAGCACATACTTTCTGTGCCCACCCTTGCTTTTAAAATTCTAAAATGTGAGTTTAAATATGTGAGTTAGATCTTCATTTATAATCATGATAAATCCATTGTTTCTGTCATTCATGCATTTATTTTTATTTTTTAGTTTTTTTCTCCTGATAATGGGTCCTGTTATTTTGCCTCTTTGCCTTCTTACTAATATTTTATTGGAGGCTAGACATTGTAATATTACATTATTGCATGTGTAGGTGTGTTGCTTTCTTTCCAAGAATATTGACATTTATCTAGCAGGTACTGAAATAATTTTGGATCCACTTGATATTTTGAGGAAGAAATGATGACACTGATTTGTTGTGTAGGCCTGCTTTTGCTGTGTGTGGTGGTTGTTCCAATGCAGCTTTACCCTAGGGCTCCTTTAAATCCTGCTGCTAAAACACTACTCTTCAGGAGTTTCTACCAAATCGTCTGGGTATTCAGCAAGGTGCCCCCAGTCTGCCTTGTTGTAACTTGTGTATGCCCAAGCCTTATGTAGGCTCTGCTAATTGTTTAGCTTGTACATACTTGGTGATCCTTTGCCAACCAGATCGATTTTCATTCCATGGCTGTGCAGATTAATGTTCAGCATTAGACCCATTGTGAATCCCATGAAGATTCCTGGCGCTACTTCTCTGTATAGTTCTCTTCCCTTTTACTAGTCTGTCCCACAAATTCCAGCCACCTTAGCCTCCCTAAGCTCTGACTTCTGTCATCTCCTTTTAGCAAGACTGGTGTGCTCTGCCTGAGAGCCCCTTCTCAGGTCATGATCCAGAATATTCCTCTAGGCAGAAGGATAAGGAAATCATGGTGCCCATCTTGTTCCCTTTCTTTTGTCATGGATAACAGCCCTGGGCTGCCTGTTTCCAGTGTCTGAAAATGGCCTGTCCTATATTTTATGTAGTTTTGTACTTGTTTGTGATAGGAGGGCATGTCCAGGACCAGATACTCTTGCAGTGAGAAACAAAATTCAGAATTTCTTTTTAAGAACAGAGGTTAAAAAAAGAAAAAAAAAAGTAAAACTGCAGTTTTTGGATACCAGTGGTAAGTAGTAGCTACAAAAATATCAGTTAATATAGCTTTATGCATGATCTTATGAAAAATAAAATGCACAGTGACAATGTTCAGTATTACCTGTGTCACTACAAATTTCCAAATAATGAAATGCTCTGCTGATGGGAAGAAATGATAGCATTAATTTGTTTCACTGTTACTCTCATTTTCTCTCTCCCCCTCTTTTGGTATTTTCAAGAATATAGGTAATATAATTATCTATTGCTTCATATGTAGATTGGGGTGGGGTATGGAGGAAACATTTGAACCCTGGCTACACATTAGAATCACCTGTAGATCTTTTAAAATATACTTATATCCTGACCTCTCCTTTTTAGAGCTTCTGATTTCATTGAACTGGGGTAACATTCAGGCATGGGGAGGTATATATCTCTATATGTATATATAGATGTATTTTATATCTTTATACTTTAATATCCAGATGATTCTAAAAAATCACATAGTCTTGAGAGCTACTCAAATTGTGTTCAATGGAACAATAAAACCAACAACAACTGGGAGCCTTTTCGAAATGCAGAATCCACTCGGGCCCTGCCTCAAAAATACTGAATCAGAATTTGTATTTTAACACTTTCCTCAGATGACTCATATGTGTATTTAAGTTTTAGAACCTTCTTTAGTTGACAAAGGTATATTTATTGCCTTCAAGGAATTCAAAATGTAAATGGTAGAGCATTTAGACCTGTGATAATCCCCAATTAGGTCTAACGTCAGAGTCAAGTGGTCTTTTTTTAAGAAATGCAGATTCCTAGGCTCCTGTCTAACCATAGTCTGTGAATAACTCTAGGCATGAAGCATAAGCCTTGGGCATCTGTATGTTTATTATGTGTTCCAAATTGTTCTAAAAATTAGAGAAGTTTGAGAAATAAAGTAAAATAAGGACTCAATTTTTCAACATTTTACCTCAACTTAAAGTCCTAATCTGGCAAAGAAAGAAGAGCTGTCACAAAAGGTATGTATGCATGTATGTATATGTATATATATTTTTAACACAGATTGAGTACTGTGACAAAAATGATTTGATATAAATTTCACAGTTTTTTATTAAAATAAGTTTTATGTGCTTTGGATATTTTTGCTGTGGCTACAGTGAGGAAAAAATATATGTACCTGGCCATTTAAAGGTGCTGTCAGCTAAGAATTTTAGGCCATTTCTGGGCGCAGGGGCAGCCTGATCGAGGCTGGAGGGAAATAGCAGTCTGACAAGAAACTGAAAGAAAGTTGACAGACGTGGCAAGTGTGAGGAATGGCGTAATGCTGAGTAGGCTGTTTTGTAACAGAAAAAAGAGAACATTTCAAAACTAGTTAAGTTAGTTATGAGACTTTAACTAGGTCAAAAACTTATGAGTATTTGTGAATACTTTTTAACACTGTAGAGATTGTTCAAAAATTTATCCCATGGTTAAATCCTGGGTGTGTGAATCATGGAGTCTGAGGAAATTCCTGACTGAAGAGGTAGAAGTGAATGAAAACACACCAACACAGACAGACTTTCTCTATATAAATGTAAGTTCTTAGAAAAGTTCTTCACATATCTTGTTAAACCACATATTTATAAATGGCTAGAAGTCATGAGAAGTCCACTTTGTTATGTTTCTAGATTCATTGCATCTAGACACAAAACATGAGGGTAGAGCTAAGGAGACGGGATAGTGTCTCAGCAACGTCACCCAGTATGTGCCATTTTTCAGATGACTTATCATTTCTGATAGTCTCCTCATCTCTAAAATGGAAATAACAGTATCTCTCTTATTAGGACAACCGTATGTCTGATACCTTCTTACACTTGTAGACAACAGTCTGAGGATATGGTAAACTGTTAGCTAGAATCTCAAAATAAATACAAAGACCTCACGGTTTAATGGAGGTACACATCACAGACAAATATTACTGCATTGGTTCCTAAAGCATAAAAAATTAGATACTGTAATCTGGTGAGATAATGCTCAAATAAGGCCACAAGCACATTAATCCCCTGACACTTGACAAATTAAGTAAGACATACAATTTTGGATACATTATGGGTATGTACAGCAAGAGTCGTGTTAGTACTCATTGAAGTTTTAAGCTGCTAAGCTCTTTGCAGATATTTTTCCACAGTCACGTATTTTGTTTGATATTAATTGATTCCCTCCATCGTTAGGATAAGAAATGCTTTTGGGGACTATACTATGTGTCAGACACTATCTAAGATGTGAAAGATTTACCAATCAGAAGGATATATTGGTGGATGAACAAGCAGCAAATGAACAAATAATATAATGTAATATAATGTTGTATAATAATGACATAATATATCATATTCTACTGAAGACCATATTACATATTAGAAGAAAATAAACAAAGTAATCAGTGAGTGATATCATAGGTAGGATTGTTCAGGAAGATATTTCTGGGCCAGTAATATTTGAATTTCCGTAATCTGCAGGATGAAAATATGTTAGCCATGACGGTATGTGTCAAGGAAGTATTATTATCAGAGTAGAAATCCTGGAGTTTAGACTATAACTAGGCAGGGTGGAAATGGTATGGGTTAAGGTTGGAAAATTAAGATAAAGCCCCAATATACAGGGCCATGTAGGCTGTGGAAAGTAGTTTGAATTTTTATCTAAAAGCAGTGGGAAGCCATTGAAAAGTTTTTCATGGGTGGAACACAATATTTATAAGCAAAAGACTGGAAACAATCTAAAGGTTCATAAAGAGATGACTGGTTGAATAACTTATGGTATAGCCACAAAACGGAACACTAGCTAGCTCTGAAAAGGAAGAAGAAACATCTCTACAGTGGCTATAGAATGGTATTTAGCATATACCATAAAGTTAAAAAAATAAGATGGAGAAAAGTATGTGCAGTATGCTATTAGTCATCTCCAAGAAGGGGCAAAAACACGGATGCATACAAATGCACACAAATACCCTTTATTGAAAAAGAGGGATAAACCAAAAATTAATTTTAAAAAATAGGTTACATAGAAGGGGAGCAGAAGACGAGAGTGAAATAGTTTGGGTTGAAAATGAGACTTCTCTGATTATACCTTATTTTGTAGTTTTGATTTTGGAATCATGTAAATGTTTTCATAATAATACAGCATAACAAATGTAAGCAGAAATAAACCCTAAGAATTGAAAGCAAAATAAAACATATAAAGTGAACTGCATACTAGGGAGTTAAACCACACCAGCTGGCATTATATCAAGTGATTCTATACTTGATCCTAGCCTAAAGGCTGAGAAACAATTATGTCTAGTGATTTTAAAACAGTAATTTGTACATCTCCAGTGGTATATAGACTAAGGACAAAACCGTTATAAAGATCGTAAGCCACTTGTAGTAATCATTCTATAACTCTGTGTATGTGTGGCTATATTTGACAAACAAATCACTTACACACACACACACACACACACACATACACAAGGATAAGCAAAACGTACTTACTCTACTGTTGTTAGGATCCAAGACTTTCCCCATAAGAGGTAAGATATGCAAATATAAAACTAATGAAGACAAATTAATATCGGAATTGGAAGTTGAACATAAATTCATGGCATATTTTATTTTCAACCCAGTTTTGGTTGAAAAAAAAATTAAAATTTTTTTGCAAACCAATTTTTCCATTTACTTTTGGAAATTGGGGGTTTCCAGATTTGGGGCAAGATGTATACAAGAAGAGCATAGAAGACCTCATCATAACAAAAGAGTGGAAGCATTGGGTCATGTCATCAAAGCTCAGGATCCAATTTGAAGTAGTCAACTGGCCAAAAAAGAGACAGTTGTTATAAATATGCTAAAAAACTATGGTTTCATAATAATATCCAATAAGAAAAAAATATCCATTATCGTGAAGGATGCTAGAAAATCAATCTATTCTTCTAAAAATCTGTAAATAAGGGGAAATATTTCCTATTTATTGTGCATTTCCTGTATAAAATCACCTTGATATTAACAGCTAGATAACAAGAGAAAGTTTTTATTTATAGACCTATTCCAGCAAATAAATGAAAAGTTAATGTAAAATTAAAATATAACCATTTTGAACCCTTAACCAAAAAAAAAAAAAATGGATTTAAGCTATAGTCATCAGCAATAGCTAAAACTAAGTGAATTATGGGTAGAGAACATTTTTTAAGAATGCCTCAGACTAATGAATCCTTTTTTTTTTTTTTTTTTTTAAGATTTTTATTTATTTGACAGAGAGAAACACAGCCAGAGAGGGAACACAAGCAGGGGGAGTGAGAGAGGGAGAAGCAGCCTTCCCGCCGAGCAGGGAGCCCAATGTGGGACTCGATCCTGGGTCTCCGGGATCATGACCTGAGCCAAAGGCAGTCACTTAACCAACTGAGCCACCCAGGCGCCCCTTAGACTGATGAATCCTAATCTGCTGATCACTGTAACATCTCAGAAAGACAGCCAGAGACTGTATGACTTTTGATGAATCGCACTAGGAAATACAAATATTTCAAATATCAAATACAAATGAAATACAAATATCAACTATGAACTCTTCTTGCCACAATATGAACCTAAATTCAACCTAGTCCCTAATCTAACTACCAGGTTTTAGAAAACACAGGAATCAGAGAAAAATGTTAGAAAATACCATATAACAGAACGCATAATCACAAAAATTCAAATAAGGGGCACTCTACAGTTCAACAGTTCATTTTGATATATATGTTGAAAGAAAGGAGGAGAAAATAGAATATATAAACTTAAGAGACAAGAAATAATCAAATATATACACAAATCTTATTTAGAATCATTACTATTTTAAGATAATCATGGAAATGTGAACATTGAATGGATATTTGATAATACAGGATTGTTTTTAAAAAGGAGTCTTTATCTTTCAGCAGTATATACTGAAGTATTCACAGATAAAATGATACGATGTCTGCAATTTCCCTTAGAGTATTTTCAGTTTAGGGAGGAGAGTCTTGTGAAATTATGTTGAAAACAATTGGTAATTGATAATTACTGAATCTGGATTATGGACATATGGGGATTCATTGTACTATTCTCTCTACTTTGAATATGTTTCAGAATTTTCATACTTTCACTTAAAAGAGAAAACTAACAGGCATGTGAAGATCTCACATTTAGAAAATGGGGCACAGGTAAAAACAGGGAGACCACTTAGGAGGTTATTGTAAGCAGGCAGGAAAGAAATGATGGTGATTTATACTAAACAGTAGCAGTAAAGATTTAGAACCAAGAGGATATGATATATTTAGAAGTAGTCAATAGTACTTCTAACTGATTGGATTGGAGGTTGAAAGAAAGAAGCTATCAAGAATACCTCCCAGGATTTCTGTTTGAGATCTGGGTAGATGGTAATGTCTTTTACTTACAGAGAAGACTGGAAAGTAGAGGATAGCCAGAGAAAATGTGAGATCAGAAGTACTCAAGAGTTCTGCTTGGAACATAAGTCTGAGACATCTGTTGCATATCCAGATGAAGATAGAGACAGGGGAGAGCTCGTCTTTGGGATACACATTAAAGAACCATCAGCATATAGTGTTTAATGGCCTAGGACTAGGTAAGAATATCCTTGCTGAGAACAGAAAAGAAGCAGCAAAGCCAGTTGGAGAGCCCTGAAGGTATAGAGACACTAGCTGCCTTGTAGCACAGAAGAAACAAAAGATCTAAGGAACGGGTGGGGTACAGAACAAAAGCCAGAGATGCAGTCCAGTTTTCTTGTTTTAGTTGAGTTCTGTTTTCCAACTAACTTATAGATAGTATTCTAATAAGTGAATTTACTAATAAGCAAATGAGCGCAGCTTCTTCAAAACCAATAGGCAAAGTCAGCATACCGAACAAGTATCTACATAATGATGCACTTGTAAAGCTCCTAATTACAAATTTAAAAAAATCAAAACAAAGACGTCTCTTGGAAGGACTAGGTAATAGTCATGCTTTGATAATTTAATAGAAAGGCTGAAGAGGACAAAACTAGTTCCCCTTGGGATGCATGTTTATTTATATCCAACTTCCCTAAAGTCTAAGCCAACAAGTCTAAAGACATTGAGAATTGAGTTTCCCGAATTCAGTGAGAACTGATTAACCCATTTAGAAAGAGCTGAACCTATCTTTATATGTAGCTAATTATGTTCTAATGCATACATTCAGCAATGCCATGAGGCTGTCCATCTGCAAACTGCCAGAAATAAGCTGTCCAAATTCAGAGAACAGTTTATTTTAAGGCTAAAAAATGACACTGATTTAAAGATTGCTTTTGCTGATTTGATAAACTGTAAGTTGAAACAATTAAATTAATGTAGCACATTGTAATGCCAACAATTTTTCTAAAGAGATAAAAGGAAAAAAAGTAATTTCCTCTAATTTGTCTGTATTAACACAAGGAGGGGTGAATTTGAAAGTCAATTTTTTTACTACATTCCAAGTGTTGCACTACAATAAAGTGGGTGGAAAACAAAGTGTTAACTGTTAACCTTACCTCAGTGGACAAATGTATAAGGGTAAGAGGTTTCAAAGATTGAGAAAGAAAAGCCATTTTTTTTTTCAACCGGGTCTGCTGCAGCGGTCTCTTTACCAAGAGTTGGTAAAAATAGCAAAGGAATAAGAGCACAGTTCAAGACTTAGTAGGATATCAATCTGTCCAAATGACCCACATGGGAGGCAAGACTGCACCAAAGACAGGGAAGAATCATAAGCGAAGAGCCCAGGAAACAGAAAGAAGCAAAAGGCCATGAAAGCAAAGTAGAGGAGAATGAATTTGGAGATTTTTTGAGCCTTTTCCAGAGGAGCCCTTTGATAGGAGGCTTGCTGGGTCCCTCAAGTTGCTGAGGAAGATCAGATACTAAACAGAAAGTTCACTGCCAGCAAGGTTGGACCAATCCATTCTCCTAATTCTCTTCCTTTTCCTTTCCCCCAGGCCCTCGCCTTTCGGACCAGCACTTTTGCATTTTCCTAGTGTTTTCAACTGGAGAAACAGAGAAATAGTTTTATTCTTTTTCAACCTGTATCACAGTTTATATAGTGACTTCATTAGAGCACCTTCTGTGTGTCACCAAACCACGAGCAGAAATGAGAAAAGTCTTTTGATAATTCATACAGTAGTACATCCTTGCTTAATGGATCTTTCAAAATGAAACTTGATTTCTTTTTTTTATTTTAAATAAAAGTTGCCTGGCAATAGGTAGATCTAACCTGAATCTGTTGGATTCTTATTTTTAAACAGTTCTGACGTATTTTCTTTGTTTCTTTTTATAATGCATGCTGAGTGGAAATGGACCAGTGCCAGTCCTAAAATACAGGATTGAGCAGCTCTTGGAATTTCAAAAGCAGTACAGCCATAACAAGGTTGCTAATAGGATGAACATAAAATGGGAAAAACTATTATTTTTAAAGTTTTATTCACAGAAAGACTATTTTTAAATAAACATAAGTAAATAAAAATAGGGCTTTTTCTCATTTGAACAAACATTGCAATTTATTATAAAACAACTTACCCACCCTTAAGTTCCCCAAAGACCAATAATCAACAATAATTGTTCTTTGAAAACATTCAGGAGTTATTATAGTTCACAATGCAAAGTAAATGACAGATCCAAAATACAAAATGGCTTTACTTTGACTTTCCAGGGCCTAATCAAGTTTTTCTTGATATTTAATTACATCTGAATCATTAAACTTAGAGTATTTCTTAAATGGTGAAATTAATGGTAACCCAAGTTCCTGAGATATCTGGCAAGAAAACATGCTAAATATTTATAAATCAGAGCCATAGCATTTCATAAAAGAGAAAAAAAAATGGAAAGCAAAATTTTACTGTTTTTAAGCACATTAATGTTATTGGGCAGTGTTTGATGGCTGTGAAAGGGTGACACCATTCTAGAACTTTCGGCTTTGAGTTACCTGGACTGATAAGCTAATGCTACAATTTTTTTTTTTTTTAAACAAACCATCATGAACCTCACATGGAAGCTAAAAATCCATCAGAGTGCCACTCCACAAACAGCCTGGTGTGGTCAAATTGCCGGGAACCTGGACAAGGTTTTTAGTTCCCTAATGCTTTTGCTTCCACACAAGGAACTGTAAAAATAGGAGCTCTTGGATGCATTAGAAGAGACCTTTCTCCTCTCACTGAACAACACTTAATTTTGCTTCATTCAGTGATCCAAGCATTGCCACTTTACTCTCATTGCAGCTTTTCCCATATAACACAATTTTTTTTTTTTTCCTGATCCATCCATCTAAACAGCTGAAACCTGTACACATTAACATCTCTGAGGAGCAACTCTGAGAGAGTTTTCACCCTGACCTTTCCTTTCCTTGATACCATCTTCATCACGGCTTCCTTCTCTGGGTTGTTTTTGATACCACAGGAGAAGATGTTGCTGTGTCAGCCAATAGCATTGCCTTTGGGTTTCTGTTCTCAACTCTAGAAATCATTCCTCCTCTAACAACTGATGGACTGGAGAGCCTGTGAGAATACAGGCTTTAGCCTACTGAAAATCGTTTTTGATTATTTTATTGCACACGTAAAGAAAGATCAAATATAGGCTTATGAGCAAAACCGTATGGCTGAAACCCTGCATTTTCTAGAAAATTCTAGCTTTCCTTTTCTCCCTTTCTGTTATTACATACCCTATTAAACACGTAGGTAATTTTATAACTCATTAAGAAGAACTTCTCTATCAAATTTTGTTTCTTCGGTAGCACACAGTAAAAAGAATTTGGGGGGAAAAACTGGAAAAAACTTAATTATCCTTCATGGTGAACTGGTTAAATAAACTGTTATATTTGTACTTAAAATACTATGCATTATGAAGATATAATGTGCTATATATTCTCTTAAGACAGAATAAAATACCTTTTTTATAAATAAAAACATAACGTGCTTTATATTCTCTTACAATAAAATATCTTTATTTTAAATAAAATAAATAGAAATAAACCAAAGGAACAGATTAGAACACACAGTATGCCACATCTTAGATATGATCATGTGGATATTGTTATACATCTATAGTCTGGCATAGGAATTAGAAGTATCTAAAAAGATGCATCAGAAACTATTCAGTTACCTTTGGGAAGTAGATATAGGAAAAGTCAGTTATAGGTGGAGTTGAGATTTTTTTATTTCGGTTCTTTCTGTCTTCTTTAATTTTCTTTGCCTTATTCATATATAACTTGTATTAGAAATATACATTTAAAAAAGGCTTATGTGATCTTCGGAACATTCTAACTGACATCCAGCTCAACTCATGATTATTGAGAAATGGTGGCACCCACAAGATCTAGTGTGGTATAATGGAAAGAAACTCCAGAACGTTAGAGTTTAGCGAACATGTCATTTTGTGTCCACGTGTAAATCACTCATCTACTGATACCTTATTTAGCTCATCTGTGAAATGTGAACAAGAGCTCTACCTACCCACATGGAAGGTCCTATGAATCCTGCAGGGTTACTATACAGGTATAAAACTTTGTGATAGAGATCATGTTCACATTTAGATCTCACATTAATGGGATCTGACCTTATCCCAAGAGTTTTACATTTGTTCATTTGTTCTTACTTGGTATTTTTCAATGGGAAGCTATATTCCATTAGCACTTGAGTAGTAAGGGGCACCTGGGTGGCTCATTCCTTAAGCGTCTGCCTTTGGCTCAGATCATGATCCTAGAGTCCCAGGATCGAGCCCCGCATCAGGCTCCCTGCCCGGCGGGAAGCCAGCTTCTACCTCTCTCGCTCCCCTTGCTTGTGTTCCCTCTCTAGCTGTGTTTCTCTCTGTCAAATAAATAGATAAAATCTTTTAAAAAATTTTTTTTGAGTTCTAGGAAGAACTGTGATCACAATAGTAAATGCTTAATACAAAATCGCAAATTTTAATAACAGGTGCATAAATGAGGAGACAGAAGTTTTAGGATGTAGTTAATAGAAACATGATGTAATAAATTCGCTCCTCGTAAATTTTCTGCTTGCCTACCTATAATGATGATAATAAACATGGTTATTTAGTAAATATAAAGTGTGGTCCAGACACTTACTAATGTTTTATTTTTTCCTTATTTCTCAGATAACCTTTTAACACTTTTTTATTAAAGATTTTATTTATTTATTTGACAGAGAGAGAGATCACAAGTAGGCACAGAGAGGCAGGCAGACAGAGAGAGGGGGAAGCAGGCTCCCTGCTGAGCAGAGAGCCCGATGCGGGCCTTGATCCCAGGACCCTGAGATCATGACCTGAGCCAAAGGCAGAGGCTTTAACCCACGGAGCCACCTAGGCACCCTCAGATAACCTTTTTAGATAATCATTACTAGTATCATTTTATGATAAAGAAAATCAGCCTGAATGATGTTAGTTAACTAAAGTCTGATTATGACTCACTTGTGCCTAAATCTAAAGCCTGATCTTTTCCCATCCTAAACTAGCAGGCACTGTATTAGCTCAACCCAGTTTTCAACCCAAATTAATTATCTCCAACCCATTATCTGTAAGCAGTGCCACAAACTATAATGTTTAAGGATGCTGATCTATTTTCCATGGCACTATAAACTGGTACCACATTTATGGAAATCAATTTGGTAGTCTTTTCCAAGAATGTTATCTGTACTCTGTGAGCAGACTTAGGAATTTACCCCAGGTTCATACCAAACATTCAAAGATGGGGACGTGACTTTATACGCAGTGATGCTCGTTGCAACATTGTATATAGTAACCTGTATAAAAAGAAAAAGCCGAATTAATTCATCCATCTAACACAAGCATCTAAATGCATAATACATTTTGGTATAGAAGTATATATGGAATGATAGATTTTTTTTCCAGTCTGCCCACTCACCTCCCCTGTGGCAACCACCAGTTTGTTCTCTGTATTTAAGAGGCATTTTGTCTTTTTTTTTCCTATGGACACTTAAGTTGCTTCCATATCTTGGCTGTTAAAAATAATTCTGCAATAAGCGTGGGGCAGAAATCTTTTCAACTTAGTGTTTTCATTATCTTCGAATAAATGTCCAGTATTGGAATTACTGGATCATATACTAATTCTGTTTTTCATGTTTGGAGCAACTTCCATACTGTTTTCCACAGCAGCTACACCAATTTGCGTTCCATGAGAGTTTCTTTTTCTCCACATCCTGGCCATTGTTTGTTATTTCTTGTCTTTGGTTCTAGCCTTTCCATAGGTGTGAGGTGATATCTCATTGTGGTTTTAATTTACATTTTCCGTGCTTGTCCATGATGTCGAACATCTTTTCACGTGCAGAGGCTGTTTGTATACCTTCTTTGGAAAAATGTCTATCAACTCCTCTGCCCATTTTTTAATTGAATTATTTTGGTTTTTTGTGTGTTAAGTTGTGTAAGTTCTTTATGGATTTTGGATATTAACTTATTAACAGATACATCATTTGAAAATATCTTCTCTCATTCAGCAGGTTTTCCCTTAGTTTCATTGATCATTTCCTTTACTATGTAGAAACTTTTTATTTTGATGCAGTGCCAATACTTTATTTTTGCTTTTGTTTCCATTGCCTCAGAAGACCTATCTAGAAAAATGTTGCTATGGCTGATGTCAAAGAAATTACTGCCTGTGTTTTCTCCTAGAATTAAGGTTTCAGGATCACATTTAGGTCTTTAATCCATTTTATTCTTCTGTATGGTATAAGAAAGTGGTCCAGTTTTGTTATTTTGCATGTGGTTGCCCAGTTTTCCCAGCACCGTTTATAGAAGAGAGACTGTCTTATAGAAAAAGACTGTCTTTTTCCCATTGCCTATGCTTGCCTCCATTGTACAGACTAATGGGCCATGCAAGTATGGGTTTATCTCTGGGATCTCTATTTTATTCCACTGATCTATGTGTCAATGTTAATGCCAGTCCTATACGGTTTTGGTAACTACAGCTTTGTAGTATAACTCGAAATCTGAGATTGTGATACCTCCAGTTTTGTTCTTCTTTCTCAAGATTGCTATGGCTATTTAGAATCTTTTCTGTTTTCATACACATTTTAGTGTTACTTGTTCTGGTTATAGAAAAAAAAAGTTGGTGTTTTGGGAGAGTTTGCATTAGATCTATAGATTTGGATATTATGGATATTGTAGCAATATTGATTCTGGCAGTCCCTGAGCACGGAATATCTTTCCATTTGTTTGTGTCATCTTCCGTTTCTTTCATCTATCTTTTACAGTCTTGGGGGCTCAGATCTTTTGCTTCCTTAGTTAAGTTTCTTCCTAGGTGTTTTATTTGGATACAATCATAAGTGGGATTGTTTTCTTAATGTCTCTTGCTGCTACTTCATTATTAGTATATAGAAATGCAACAGATCAGGGTGCCTAGGTGGCCCAGTGTTGAGAATCTGTCTTCATCTTGGGTCATGATGCCAGAGTCCCGGGATAGGGATAGAGCTCCTGCATCATCAGGTTCCTTGGTGAATGGGAGGACTGCTTCTCCCTCTCTGGCTCCCCCTGCTTGTGTTCCCTCTCTGGCTATGTTTCTCTCTGTCAAATAAATAAAATGTAAAAAGGAAGGAAGGAAGGGAGGGAGGGAGGGAAAGAGGGGAAGGGAAGGGAGGGGAGGGGAGGGAGAGGAGAGGGGGGGAAGGGAAGGGGAAGGGAAGGGGAAGGGAAAGGAAAGCAGGAAAGGAGGGAAGAAGGGAGAAAGGGAGGAAGGAAAGAAATGCAACAGATCTCTGTACATTGATTTTGTACCCTGCCCTGCAGCTTTGCCGAGATTACCAATAGGCAACTTTTGAAAGCATTCTTTTATAAAACATTTAATGATACGGGAAAGATGTTCATGATAATTCAGTGTTAAATGGGGAACATGTATATTTATAAAATAGGAAAAAGAGGAATCTAGGAAAATTATCAGATTATGAACATATAAGCCATGATTCTCTACATTTGCTTCTAAATATTAAAGATGTACTTCATATTTACAAAAGTAAATATATTGTTCTTATAATTTAAAAGTTTTGTTTTTAACTTAATATCTAAAACCTAATCACTCCAAAACCTTTCCCATTCTTAGGAGATGAGCTATTTTTGCTGCTACATTTCTTTTATAAATATTTCTGTGAGCCATAATACTAAGTGAATGTTGAAAGGGTGTCTCTAAATGCCTGGGGTGGATTCCACTTATAAAATACAAACTGCATTAGTTCACTTTGTTAAACTTGCCTGTATTCCCCGACTTGTGCTGTGTTGCAGTAAGCTCACTTCTGTGGCTTAGAACACATATTCAAATAAACCTAAAAACAAAAATTTTTGATCTGGCATCACTATATCAAAAGGTGGTAGCTTTTAAATTTCAAAGGCACTGCTAAGGCATCACCCAAAGATACTGTACCAATTCATACTCTCAGGTGAAGGAGGAGAGCATTTACAACATCTTGTGAGCATTTGATATTAACCTTTATGATGTTTGTCGACATAATACATGATAAATTGTATCTCTAATTTAATTAGAAATGATTTAATCATGGATATGGTTTATCCTGGTTTCATCAGTTTAAAAATCCATATATACTTTTTTTTTTAAGATTTTATTTATTTGACAGAGAGAAACACAGCCAGAGAGGGAACACAAGCAGGGGGAGTGAGAGAGGGAGAAGCAGGCTTCCGGCCGAGCAGGCAGCCCGATGTGGGACTCGATCCCGGGTCTCCGGGATCATGACCTGAGCCGAAGGCAGTCGCTTAACAAACTGAGCCACCCAGGCACCCCTAAAAATCCATGTATACTTTTAATGTGAAGACCTTCTTTATAATTCTAGATAATCATTTCAATTTATATGAAAGATAGATTTAAACAACTAAAATAACAATTGAACTTCCTTTTATAAATGAATATATAATTATTTTAAAGGAATCGATAAAAATGTAAATCTGCTTACATCACATCTTAGTAATTTCACAGATGAAAGGGGAAAATATATGGAGAAACTGACAATCCAGTAGTGTTTGTTCTTTTTAAAAATGCCATTTTTTTCTCCCAAGAGAACATATTTTTGTTGTATTTTGCCATTATCCCAAGCTACTTTGTACTTACACTGCAATCCCCAATAAATGTCATCGGTATGATCTCTAAAAGAAATGACTTGAATTCCACTTCTGTTTCTGATTTCCTGACCAACCAGTTCTTGATAGAAAGTCTGAGCTTTGGGGCACCTGGGTGGCTCAGTCAGTTAAGCATCTGATTCTACATTTCGGCTCAGGCCATGAGCTCAGGGTCCTGAGGTCAAATCCTGCATTGGGCTCCACACTGGGCTTGAAGCCTGCTTAGGATTCTCTTTATCCCTCTTCCATACCCCTCTGCAACTCTCTCTTTCTCCCTCTCTCTCTCTCTAAAAAAAAAAAAAAAAAAAAAAAGTCTGAACTTTAATAATGCAGGGCTGTAGAGACAGGAACATTATATAGCCTTCTGTAGTGAAATGGGGTGTGGGGACTTGAGAAAGACATAGTGTAGCTTTTTAAGGCTGGATCTTTGCAACTCACCACTTGATTTGAGACTTGTAAGCCTTTGGGACCTTGAGTCTAAACCAATATTACTTTTTGAGGAGGTCTTGGATGACTGAGCCCCATAATACTACATGTGGCTTACCATCTATCTTTCTATAATCCTTTCGGTTTTTAATTTGGTACATCCTCAGAGAGTCCTAAGATTTTAATGCCAAAAAAATTTATGCCAAAAATCCAAGATTTTTTTTTTTAAAGATTTTTATTTATTTGACAGCAAGAAACACAGCGAGAGAGGGAACACAAGCAGGGGGAGTGAGAGAGGGAGAAGCAGGCTTCCTGCCGAGCAGGGAGCCCGATGTGGGGGAGAGATGTCAGGATCTCTCCGGGATCCTGACCTGAGCCGAAGGCAGTCGCTTAACCAACTGAGCCACCCAGGCGCCCCCAAAATCCAAGATTTTTATACCAAATAAGGTGCAGTTTGAGGGCAGGAAATGAATCTTGCATGCATTGGTAACACAAGTATTTTCTAGTACAGGGATTTTCACATAATGAAGGCATAATAAAAGGAGAAAAATTTATTTTCTTGTACAATAATCAATGTCCCATGGTTATTGTGTTCCAGTAAATATCCTTCCCATCCCAAAATTCTTATCTCTCACCATTCACCTCTCTAGGAATCTAAGTTATGCTTACCTACCCATCTAGTCCAATGAAAGCCATACTCCTCCTTTAAGTGAAGTATTTGAAGTTGTAAAATTAAAATTTCCAAGAATTTCCTCTTCTGAAATCAAGTTGTTCCAATCGTATATATTTTTATGACCTTTTATACTGCATATTAAAGTTTTATGGCTTCTCCTTTTTTCCAATTGATCATAAACTCCTTAAGAGTATTAGCATTTATCTGTCTTTCCTCAGAGCACCCAGCAGCAATCCTTGCACTTAATAAATACCCAATAAGTATATGTTTTATATATTCATTCTGAAAAAATTAAATGACATTTTCCCTTGATTTATTTTCCAAAATAGGGATTTAAATATTTGAATGGTAATGATATTTTAAGAATATCCAAAAATATATAAAAATAAGGTAAGAGGCACTGGTGGCTCAATTGGTTAAGAATCTGACTTTTGGTTTTGGCTCAGGTCATGATCTCAGGTCCTGGGATCAAGCCCTGCATTGGTCTCTGCACTCAGCATGGAGTCTCCTTGCCCCCCTCCCTCTGCTCCCCATACCACTTTGTCTTTCTCTCTTAAATTTAAAAAAAAAAAATTAAGTTAAATGGCTTCTTTTTCCCTTTTTTTCTGAGCATAACCACTGTAATCAAAAATAAAAGTACTGTCCTAAAGCTCAGGTAATATATTAATTACTTTCTAGCTCCAATATCTGAGGTCTTAAAAGAAGCCTTTTTTTTTAATATATATAAAAAAGGTATATGGTGTATCTTCTTCTATGGCCGGGCAATTTTCTTCTCCACAAATTTGCAGAATTGACAAAGATGAATAAATGAATGTAAAACAAAAAACAAAAAACACCTCTTACAGTCATGCTCCAGTTCAGGGAGCTTGATCACAAACTCAGAAGCCAGTCCTGCTTTCGTATGGACATACTCCTGGCTGGTGAGATGGTTAATAAAGTACATGAAGTCCCTCTATTCAGAAGGTACATTGCTCAAAACCCTATGTAAGTGAAGTAGGAGAGTCAAAGAAAAACAGTATTGCGTGGTACCACTTATATGTTGATTCTTAAAAAAAAAAGTCAGACCCATAGAAACAGAGGAGAAAAGTGATGGTCAGGGGCTAAGGAGTGGAGGGGTTAGTAAAAGGTAAAAGCTTTCAGTCTTAAGAAGAAGATGAGAGGATCCAACATGAAACATGGTGACCACAATTGAGAACACTGTATTGTAGAATTTCCTCTTCTCCTGAAATCTGCTAAGAGAATAGAACTTACATGTTCTCTCTTTCTCTCTCTCTCTCTCTCTCTCTCTCTCTCTCTCTCTCTCTCACACACACACACACACACACACATATATAATATGTATTATATAGAGAGATATACACACACACACATATATATAATTAACACATCCAGGGATGTGTTAATTAACTAAATGGGAGGAAGCTTTCACAATGTATATGTGTATCAAATTATCATGATGTTCAATTTAGATATATTATAATTTTATTTGTCAATTATACTTAAATAAAGTTGGGAGAGCGGATGGAGAAACTATGTAGACACCACAAAAGTCACTGAAGCAAGAGGATGTCATCAGAGAAAACAGTAAAACGTGTTTTTTTTTAGTTCAACAGTCCATGTTCAGTACCTTTCCAGGATTTCCCATCTCACTGCCTGAGAGGTATCAGAAGCTCAGATACAAAAAATGTGACTGAAATCACAGAGAAAGACTTCTAAAATAGAAAGACAACAGAATTAGTAGGTGTGTTCTGGATGGGTCAGTGAATTTCAGACTTCCTCTACATTTGTTTTATTAACAGTTTGGGTTTGCTTTCCTTGTTTGCTTGCTTGCAGTTATGATTTACATTCCTTTACACAGGATAAGGAAAGCAAACAAAATACCTTTGCTAATTCTCATCACTGAAATCACATCATGTCTAAGTGGCCAGAGATGGCATTTAAATTCTGTGACCTTGGTGCATTAAAATATAGCCAGCTGTATCTTTCAAAATCTTGAAGAACTGCCAAACTGATGAAAGTAATGCAGAGAGGTAGATTAGGACCAAGACTTAATAAATCTTACCACTATGCTACGTTCTTAGACAAAGTTGTCAGTAAGAGAACTTGACTCAGATAGTGCTATAATTATATAATTATATTTTTGTGAATTAATTTATATCTATACAAAACATATTATGAGTTAATTTATATTATTTATATTTTAAGTAGGTATTTTTCCAGGAATTTCTGAAATGCTTAAAGATTCAAATTATCTAGGTATTACCTTAGCAGACATTTCCATCCACAGACAGATGAAAAATATGTTGGGGAGATACAGGAAATCATTTCTAAATGGTTAGGATCTGATTGTATATTTTCAAGTGGATACTTATTCTAGTGAGACTTGTAATATCAACATTCTTTATATCTACATAGAATAAAGATCTTCATCGTATTATCAGAGACACGAACTCCTTCCACCTTTTTAAACCCCTGTAGCATATGAAGTTTTCTGTTCAAGGCTTCTATTTAAAGTCTTTTCTTTATTATGTTCCTATAGGGATTTCAAGGGCTGCTTCTAGATCTCTTTCTTCCTACTTCAGTTTTGAAAAATCCTACTGGGGTTTCTATTTTTGTGTTACTTCACCAGATGTCCAAACCGTTTAAGACATGGCCTCTAAATTCTTGACAGCTATTTGAAGGTATCAGTATGTTCTCGATTCATTTCATTTTTTATATCTGAACCTGTCCTGTGTTTTGCTGTGAAAATAATAAAACAAACATCTAAGGAGTGTCAACTGGGTGCAAGTCATTGTGCTAAGCACTGGGGGACAATAATCCCAAGACTTGTTTCCCGCTCTTGAAGAGCTCAAACAATTGGAGAGGAGTATAATTTACTAGCATTGTTTTAAAGTCTAAGAAAGTGACCTCTACAATTTGGATTAACTCTCTTCTCCTTTTTGAATTTCTGCTGTCCATTCAGTACCAGTGACTTAATTCTATAGTTGCACATTCACTATTTGTATCTTAGGGTGAATGAGACTCCTCCTAACCTACTTCCCTCTTACCAGGCCTCTAGAAATCTTAGCTCCCTGTCTTGAAGCCAGTATTCTAATGAAGCAAATCCATCAAGGCTATGTAATGTCATATGGAGCTAAGAAGCTGTTGAGCTATTCACTGTCATTTTTTTAAACCAGATTTAATATCATCAGTAAATATCTATATTCCTTTTTCCTAATCTCAGTCTGGCAGAGGTAATTCAGAGTAATGAACACAAGCTACAAAAATTTGTAGTTGTTTTCTTTTTTCCTGTCACAATGATTCAGAACGTATGATTTTGTGTTTGAGGTTTAGGCTAAATATCACAAAGAAATGCATTTGTCTGGAGTTGGGTTTCGTTAGAGTCAACCTACCCATGTTCAAGAAGTAAGGTTATACATATGGAATTTTGATTCATGAACTGAGTATGTAGTTGAAGTAATTGACAATACTAGAATAGCGATAGACAGTGGATATTCATGACAGTGTTATGTAATGGGAATCATTAATACTATGAATAAAAACTACAAGTATTATTGAGTTTTTATTATATGTCGGACTTTAAGGTAGATACTTTATCTAACAAAAGACTTTTAGCTGGGTTTGACAGAAGACCCCAAAGAGCAGAGTCTTAAGTAAGAGTCTGAAATTTACAAAGCTCTGGAAGCAGACTGGGGTCAGGACCAGTCAACAGGCACACAAACCCAGCAGTCCCTCAGCACCTCCTGGATTTAACGCTCTTCAGGAGCCATGCTGAAACTAATTAATTTTGTCTTTAAACTGATGTTTGGTTAGTGAAGTTCCTTGAGAAAATGAAGTATATTTGTGAGCAAAGAAAATACACACTGCCATTCCTTCCCTCCCCACTCCCCATAAGTACAGAATCTAAGTGAATCTAGAATGTATTTGAGACTAGCGAAACTCAAAGTGCAATTTAAGTATGTTATTTCTAAGATTGAGTAAGTGGGAGCATCGACCAGCTCAAGAGAACTCATGCCTTCTGGTTAAATTAGGACTTGCTTCAAATGCAGAAAAAAAGAAGAAGAAAGCAGTGGCATTTAAAGAAATGAAAATTATTGAGGAACACTATTGTATCCTTTTTCACTCATGCTGCGTGCTATTTGGCTCGTGTCCTTCAATAAGGATGAAAAGGAAGAAAAGAGGAAGATAAGGCAACCATAGTTCCTTTTCCTTTCTTATTCATCAGCAAACCAAAGGTAGACAGCATTGATAGGATGCAAATTTTTCACGAAATGAAATAAAATAGTTGAGTTCGTTTTGTTCAGCATTTCCACAATTCTGATAAGAGCATATATGAGATACAAAATACGTACTGTATTATTTCAATAATTCTGCGTACAAGTCAAATGCTCTTATGTTTTCAATTAAAACTGGCACTGTCACTATACACAATACAGAGATGAATGTTAGAATCCATGGTAATAATTTAACATCTTTTTCTTTACTTAGAATAATATGAAATACCAAATAAAGACACGTGACAAATCTAGAGACAGACTGAGCAAAAGGGAAAACAACATTATATTTTAGTATTTTAATGACATTTTTTTCTTAATTTTAAAGCTACGGTTCCACATTTTCATTTTGCATAGGACCCCACAAATTCTGTAGGCAGCCATGCCAGCATTGATATGGTCCTTAGCAGTGTTGGCAACCCGAGTTCCTTCTATCCTGTTGCTTCGTCATTTATGGTCTCAGTTGTCATGGTCCCAGACTCAGCATCTGTCTTCCAGCACACACAGTGGCAAACCAGAAGACAGTGAAGAGCACATAATTCTTTCTCTTTGGGTGAGCTCAAGAAAGATGCCCTCTGATTGTCCTGCTTGCTTTTGTAAATCAGAATGTATTCCTAAAAGCAAAACTGCTACAAGGGAAACTGGAAATAAAAGTCTTTGGTTCTCATGTGTTCAGCTCAGTTTAGAGGTTTTATTATCAAAGAAAAAGAGAAGACTAGATATTGGGACACAACTAGCTATAAGTGGCACACGTACGAGAGAGAGAGAGAGAGACTGTAAAGTACCAGACATACTGTAAAAAACTTTCCCATTAGGAAATGAATGCCTAACAATAAGAGAAAAAAGGAGAGAGAGAGAGAGATACTATCTGCAAGTATATACATTAGGTAAAATAATAGAAGCAATAATGATATTTGTTATTTGAAGAGAATTATTAAAAAGAAGCCTGGACTGTGGAGTCACAAATATAAAATAAATACACAAAAATGAATTCCATCATTGTCTATGTGACTTGGACAAATTCTTTATTTCAATTACTAATTCCTACTTCATAGCATTTCTTCTAAGGATTATCAGTAATGTGTCTAATCTCCCTAACACTGTCTGATATATATTCAGTATTAATTCAGTTGTCATTTTAATTAATTTCTAATGTAAAGACAAAAATCACTTTATTGTTTTTTATTAATTCTGTTTTTAAATTCATGGTAGACACTTTATTTTGCAAAGTAGTATCTTTAAGTGAAACAAATATAAACATCAATGCATCATCATAAATTTATTGACATTAATTCTAATAAATATTCTTACATGTTAAAAATTATAAATATATCAATATATTTGTAAAGTACCCAAATTTTAAAACAGAGCATTTCATTTTTATCTCAGCTAGTCTCAAAGTATAACAAGGGGAGAGTAATAGTTTTGAGATCATTCTTTCACATTTAAATGATCACATCAAACAATTTTGAATATTCTCTCTACTATATTAAATAACTTACACCTCTATTGCTAGCCTGCTAAAGTAATTTCGATACTTTGTTTTTGTTTTTATTTTATCCCCCACATTCTGTGTAGTATCATGTATAATTTTGGTCAGTCATATTGTACTACATTATATAAATATGTTTAATAGTAGTTTGGACTTGAAGTACCTTTCATATAATCAACTCAAATAAAGCATCTCAGCATTCTGAAGGACTAAATAATTAAATAGGTCTGTATTATTATCCCCATTTTATAGATGGAATCATAGGTACAAAGATATTAAATAATTTGCAGGAGAATACAGATTCTGTCAATAGCAGGGATAAATTGGGAGCAACACTCAGAATTTGCATTAGGAGAAAAAGTTCAGCAGAAATTTCTGCTACATCTGTACTCTACATAGAAAACTAAATTGAAATTATTACTGCTCTCATTATTAATATTCATTTGGTATCAAAAATATGCTAGGTACTATAATGTACACAAAATGAGATAAAACCCCCTAATCCCAGCTCAACTATATATCTGATTCTCCCAACTTATTACTAGTACATCCAAATGGGTGTTTTATCACCTTAATTATTTCCAAGGAATGACACCAGTAGCAAAGAATCCTGTGAGTTTAATTGCTAAAGATAATACATCTCATATTCACCCAAGTAGTACTAACCTTTCTCCTATTATAAAAATGAAGACAGTATTTGAAAATGCACGATACACTTTTATTTTTTTTTAACGCATGATATACTTTTAAAAAGAACTAAGAGCCCTGTCTAAAAATTGGACAACCGTAATCGTCAACTCATTAATTTAGGACATATTGCTATACCAGGAGTAGATTTCAATCCTAATTTTTAAAAATTATTCCTATTCTGTGTGGATTAGGTCTGTGCCAGCCACATTTTGTTCAGTATAAATAATCATGGCAAACACCTGTAGAATATATATATCCCAAATGTACAGGTGAGAAAGAACAGTCTCTGACGGGCAAAGAAATATACCTAAGCACACAGAGTTCGATGGTATTTCTCTTCCAACACAGTCATACTCATATTGTTGCATAATATTTTTATTAGTCTTAAAACACGCTTAAAATCTGAGAATTTCTGTATATTGTTTATTTTTAGTTTAACTGTTAAATTATTAAAGTTACTGATATATTTGGGTATATTTTTACAATGTTGTGTTTGCAACTGACAATTTTCTTTTTCCTGCCTTTTGTGAAATTATTATTTTTTTAAAATTCTCTTTTTCTTTCTGTTTGTTTGGAAGTTATACATTTATTTACCTTTTTTTTAGCAGTTTTCTAAAAAGCTTTTTAAATGCACATATTAATGTGTAAGCTGAAAGCTAATCAGTATCTCTTTTTCTACTATATGAAAATGCCAGGATTTATTTAATAGTCTTCTGTATATTAACTTTAGATTATATAGGTTTTTAGTATTATAAGAACTCTATGTGTGTCTGTTTATCTATGTAAATATATACCCATATATTTACATCCCTGTATGATTATCTCTATCGTACAAACCCCTAAAAATGTAACCATTACATCAGAAATTATATAAGCATCTGCCTTAGGCTCTCAGCAGTGCTTACTTTCTGTGTTCTGTTGTTATTTTGAAATGTTAATTGGTATAAAGTAGAGAACTGGATTTGCATTTCCCTAATGATCAGCGATGTTGAACATTTTCTGATGTGTTTATTAGCCATCTCTATATTTCTTCTGGAGAAATAGTGTGAAGTGGTGTACATTATCTATTTTTACTTCTTTTTTAGATCTATTTATTTAATTGAGAGAAAAGGGGAGCGCACACATAAGTGGGAAGGGCAGGGGGAGAGGGAAAGAGACTCTCAGGTAGACTCTACATTAGGTGCAGAGCCCCATGCAGGGCTGAATCTCAGGACCCTCAGATCATGACCTGGGTCAGACTCTTAACTGACTTGCCACCCAGGAGCCCTGATTTTTAGAAGGGGTTCCTCTTAGTCAATATCATCAAAAAATAAGTTTTTAAACAAATATAAGGTTTTATCAAAATTAAATTTTTATTATAGCATAACATATTAAATATAAAATGGCAGTCGTTATATTTGGGGAGGCTAGTACTTTACTGAATATAATATATAAACAACTAAAATAACTAAAATTTAAAAGACTGATAAAACCAAATGATGGTGAGGATGCAGAGCAGTTCAGAGTCTTACCTGTTTCTTACAGGAATCCAAAAATGTATGGTTACTTTGGTAATTGTTCAGTAGATTTTTTTTAATAAAGTTAAAAATTCACATACAACATACAGCCCAGAAATTCTACCCTTAGGTATTTTCCCAAGAGAAATGGAAACATACAGCTACACAAAGACCTGTGTGTTATGTTTTTTTCATAGCTATTCATAATAGGTAAACAGTAGAGACAACCCAAGTGCCCATGCAGTAGCATTCTAGGTCTAACCATACAATGGAACACTAGTCTTTAATAAAAAGAATAAAACACATTACAAACATGTATGATTTTCAAAATCATTATCTTAAGTGAAATACTGAAGACAGAGGAACACATGTGATTCCATTTATATGAAATTCAAAAAAAGGCAAAATGGTAGTGACAGAATGCAAGTTAGTGGTTGTCAGACGATAGGGGTACAACAAAAGCCTGACGGGCGCCTGGGTGGCTCAGTGGGTTGGGCCTCTGCCTTCGGCTCAGGTCATGATCTCAGGGTCCTAGGATCAAGCCCCCGCATCAGGCTCTCTGCTCAGCAGGGAGCCTGTTTCCCCCTCTCCCTCTGCCTGCCTCTCTGCCTACTTGTGATCTCTCTCTGTCAAATAAATAAATAAAATCTTTAAAAAAAAAAAAAAAGGAAAGAAAAGAAAGAAAAGGCCTGACAAAGATGTACAGGAGGAAACTTTTTAGAATGACAACAATGTTATAATATTTTTTGTGATATATAAGCATATAGATTTTTCAAAACTTATTAAATAGTTCATATTAAATGAGTGAGTTTTAACATTTGCAAATCATACCTCAGTAAAGGTGAAAAAAAACAAACAATTCCTGAACTTTTTATACTTTTCTTCTGAAAAATAACTGTAAGGTGGATAGGTATGAGACCAGTAAAAAATTTAGCTACCTTTAGTATTTACCCAAAATTCCACTCCGCTCGGTATGTAAATTGTTCTAATCTCAAGCTTCCCAGAAAATTCTGTGTTACCATTAATTGTGGAAAAATTCCACTGATAAGTGATGCTCTCTAACATTAGTGTAACTAAGTAGATAGTAAAAAAAAAAGTAGATAGTGGAAGATAACTGCCATCCTCATAAATCATCCCTAGAGATTGCTTGATACTGTGGAGCAGACATCCTTAGATGTCAGAAAAAGTAGTCTCGTAATTCTTAAATTATGCCTGGTAGGTACTACTCCCAAACCTTTGGCCAGAGGCCAAATTTGTTTTCTTTAGCCAACACAATTTTTACAGATGGAGTAATATTTCAAAATTAAGAAATTTCACATAAAAGTTTGTTGTCCTTGAAATAATTGGTAGGTAAAACAATTTAGTTAACGGATTTTATATGGGACGGCACATACTATTGTATAATTATTTATATTGATTTTTTTTTCTTTTCTCAATTGCTTCATGATGTTTTTACTCAGTTCTGTGATGTCTTTTCTTACTGATGGCTAAGAGCTATTAATAGAGGAAACATTAGCTTTCTAGTCTTCTTTATGAATGTTTTTCCCAGTTCTTGAAGTTTTTTCTTTATTGTTCAGTTGAGGTTTTAATTTATATATAGTCAAATATTTTTTTTAAACTGTTGATTCTGAATTTTCTACTGCAATTATCTCATCCTGGACTCAGGATTAATAATATACCTTTCACAGTCTCCTCTTATATCTTTTATTTCATTTTTGGAGTTAATTTTATTTAATTTGGGAATCTTTAAAGAAGTAGTGGTGCCTGGCTGGCTTAGTTGGTGGAGCATGCAGCTCTTTTTTCCTTTTCTTTTAAGATTTTATTTATTTACTCAAGAGAGACAGCACAGGGGAGAGGGAGAGAGTCTTAAACAGATTCTGCACTGAGTGCAGAGCCCAACTTGGGGAGCAAGAGTCAGGCACTCAACCTGCTGCACCACCCAGGCATTCTGAGCATGCAACTCTTGACCTCATGTTGGTGAGTTTGAGCCCCACATTGGGTACAGAGATTACACACACACAAAAATAAATAAATAAAAATTTAAATAGAGGTAAAAAGAGCTGAATCCTTTACCCCTCTTAGTTAATTGTTGTTGTTGTTTTTCTTCAGTAGTGATAGGGACATTTGTTTTAATAATATTTATTGAATAAATCATTTTCCCCATTGGTTTGACTTCTCAACATCTATTATATACTAAATTTACAAATATCCTCGGGTCTCTTCACTCTCTTCTGTTCCTATAATCCATCTCTGTACTGGTATCATGTTCTTTTACTTCTCATATCTTTGAATTATGTAAAATATCTAGTAGGGCAACAAGTGACTTATATGTTTTTTTTCCCTCAAGATTTTTCATGTATTCTTCTACATGAAATGTGTGATTTTATCAAGTTCTCTATTAAAAACAGATAAGCAAACGACAGCACCAACTATCCGTGCCCTAATTGTGATTCTGATGCAAGCAGGCTGGTTGGTTGGACCCAGCAGAGACTCCCGCAGATCCCGCCAGGAGGGTTTTCAGCTTCACGCAGGAGAGAAATCAAACATGAGCCAGGAAAAGTGAAAGCAGATTTTTTTTTTTTTTATTGAATAGTGTGAGTGACAGACACAGAACAGCAGATAAGCGTGTCTGGGAGAGTTGGAGAGGAACAGAGAATGGGCCTCCTCCTTGCTTGGGATTAAGGGTTTGAGAGTATGTTCCTTTAGGAATGTGGCGGGGGGGGGGGTGTCCAATAAAAGGCGAGTGTCCGGTGAGCAACAGGTGTTATTTCATAAATCACCAGTGTAGGGAAGTGGATGCCAGCCTAAGCCGATGTTGGTTTGAAGCTGATTTGGGGGATCTGGCTCTTCTTGGATGTCACTAAGGTGTTGGGGGCCTAGGACAAAACTCAAAGAATGATTAACTTTCTTGCTTCTCTGTTGAAGTGGGAACATTGCTTCTTTGGCTTACTCAGAAACAAAATATAGAACATGAGTAAATGGGGCCTACCAGAAAAACAGCAGAGGTTCAGTCTTGACTTCTAGCCCAATTCCAGTAGACATATCAAATTACCTAAGACAAATCAATATCTTTAAGCTCTGGATACTTAATATTTTCCAAATCATTTTATATTTTTACTTCAATCCCAATGAAGGCATCCTAATTCCAGGGGAAATCAGTTCTTTGGAAGGGTAGGAATTAAATCAGGCCTCATTGTTTGAAGGTATCGAAGATCTGTTATAAGTAAAGTACTAATTCCTTCTTTAAAATGTTTGTTTTCAAAAATTGCCCTTTTAAATATCGAGATATTATTCTTATTTTCTAGATCTTGTGAGTTTATATCTATGAGTCCAGTGAATTTATTCCAGAAGTTTTGGGTCTGTTTAGGGAGTACATCTGCCTCAGGTCTCAGTGAGGCTGCCCGCTCAGACTTCCCATTACAGGCTTCCCTGCCCCACATCCTGCTAGTCTCCCCTGTGGCTGGAATTTAGATTCTGGTTAGACTAATGATAGTTACGAGTACTAGCAGAGGCAGTTGGATACTAGTATTACATATGTTATTGCAATGGAGAGGTCTGTCACTTCTTCATACTTCAAATGAATTCCCTATAACCAGGAATATATGTAGCTGAATAGAAAAGCCATGCTTTAGGAAAACCCCTTAAAATATTTATGAGTTCAGGTAACAAATATTAAGAATATTTTTTTCTCAATATGTGTTGTGCAAAGGTAGAAAAATAGTTTCATTTCTGTAATAAAGTGTCATCCCATTAACAGTTAAAACTGTAACTTTGTGTTCCATCCTATTTTCAGTAAAAGTCAAACATAGAATAGCTACCATGATTATTCATTTTTGCTCAACGTGATCTATGTATTCTAGTCAAACTTTCCTGATTTAAAACAATTACAGAAAGAAACCTACTTAAAGAGATTGTATTTCATTGTGAAAAAGTTTGATTCTATTTCTTTAGAGCCTTAAAATATTCCAGCTGATACTGACACATCTTTAACTCTGCCTTCAAAGTTTGCATTTAGATCAGCATATATAATAATGAAGAATATTTCTACTACTGAGACATGCCCTGTGAATGAAAATATATATAATATGCCTCTAAACACATCAATAAACCTTTATAAAATGAAAGCGAGCATTTGTATATGAAATTTCACTTCTCAAACATGTTGGCACTGAGGTAGTCTTAAAAGCAATCACAAGTGCCTGAGTAGGAAGAAAATAAATGTCCTTTTCTTAAGGAAGTGATAACTCAAGGGATTAATACTCACTTCTAGGTCACCGGGTTGAATCCAGTCTAGGTGGATATTGATTAAAAGGTGGTGCCATTTGACAGCTACGTTGTGACCGATGGGGAGCTAAGCTGCTGGTTATAATCTTAATAAAGAAGAGCCAACACCCTAAAACCTGCTACTGCAATTAGAATTAATCGGTCCCTTCTTAGCAGCATTGGCAGAATATTGGGTTCATGGCATCCTTTCATTCTCTCAGCCTAACCAGGTGGAGAAAAATGAGGAAATTAGGAAGTGCCATTTTGTATTCTGAGAGCAACAGAAGGCCACAGAATGAAGGAAACCACGTCACTGAGCTTGCATCCATCCATGACTTCATCACATCTTGGGCCACATGCCATAGTCAGGAGGGAAGGAAGGTGCAGAAAAATGAAGCAGTTGCAGGCTTTGTTTTTTGGAGGGCTGGTAATCTAATAGGGGAGATCTAATAGGAGAGACAACTGGAGAACAGGGAGAAAGATATATGTGCCATGAAAGACAGTAAGTAATGTGCTCTTCTCTGGATTCATGGGAGGGAGTGACGACTCGGGACTGTAAATGGTCCCATAGTGGGACTTAGGCACATAGAGAAGTAAAGGAGGACACAGAAATGAACCAAGGAAATCCATCTTCATTCACCCTTCTTGTAAACCAGCAATTCATTCAACTTATTAGTTGTTAAAAAATAGGATAGCACTGCATTTGATGTGTGGTTTTGGAAGTATATCTCCATTGTTAATGATGGACTTTCAAAAAAACACTCCACAGTTTCATTTTACCTGGTCTTCCAAAAAGGGGAAGGGGAATAAAAAGCAGTTCACATAAAATATTAAAGAGGGCATGTACTGCATGGAACACTAGGTGTTACATGCAAACAATGAATCATGGAACACTACATCAAAAACTAATGATGTACTGTATGGTGACTAACATAATAGAAAAAATCATAATTAAAAAAAGAGACCAGATTCTAACAAACATAAAATGATAATTTTAAGACCCTATATCTAACACAAACATATATAAAATATAATTAAAAATCATTTCATTCAGGATCACTTAATTTTAGCAATGGTATTTTGATAAACACAAGTGTGTTGAAGAAAATAGTGTTTTATTTAGGTTATATTCTACTTAAAACATTGGCATTAGGGGCGCCTGGGTGGCTCAGTTGGTTGGGCGACTGCCTTCGGCTCAGGTCATGATCCTGGAGACCCGGGATTGAGCCCTGCATCAGGGTCCCTGCTCAGCGGGAAGCCTGCTTCTCCCTCTCTCAGTCCCTCTGCTTGTGCTCCCTCTCTGGCTGTGTTTCTCTCTGTCAAATAAATAAATAAAATCTTTAAAAAATAAATAAATAAACATTGGCATTAGCTGGGTGACTTTCTCATGCTAAGTTCCTCACCACGGTGAATCAAGTAATATATTTCAGTTTGGAATAAATACTATTATCTTATAAATCAAAAGACTGTAGATTAATTAAATGATTTTTGTCATCAAAATGCAAAGATATTATCTGTTAACAATTTCCGTAGGTATAAATAGAGTTAACAAAATACCTTAGAGCAAATGTAAACTTTCTAGGTAATTAATTTATTCCTTGGATTAGAAGTTGGAATTTACCTCCATTGTGCAACTAAGTTAATGTGTAGCCAGAGGCAAGAGATCTAACCTCTCAGAGACTCAGATTTTCATCTATCAAATGAAGTAAAGGGGAATTATACCAAAACAGTTTTCAAATTTTGTTGAAGAAGTAAACATCCCACAGATATACTTCATATATACGAGTGTCAGTTTGAAGTTTGAAGGAGGAAGGATTTGTTCTAGGAGCTGCGTGGCCCCACAGTACGCTATCATAGTAAAACTTACTACTCAAGAAGATACTAAGAAATCTTGAAAGGAAAATCATATATGGTTAATATCAACAGAGCCAGAAATTATAGGAGAAAATGGATTCTTTGTGGCAAGTTGAGTGGAATAGTGCAACTTACCTTGGAGGCTTTTTTAGGAGATTTAATAAAATAATATATGCAAAATATCTAGCATGGTGTTTTGCAGATTGGCGGATGCTCAATAGTCAGTCCTTCTCTCCCTTTTTCCTGAACATATTCCTCTGCAGATCATAATGCATGTGAGATTTTTCTCTGAGCCAATGATAATAGCTTTCAACCAAAAACCTAAATCATGTGTTCTCAAAGGAAGCAATATTACCTTCCAAAAAGCAAAATTTGGTTCTTGAAAGGTAATAAAAATCTTGTGCTTTATTTAATGCATAAACTATAAATATACATAGACTGCATAAATAGATATACAGTATATCTGTAGTACTATTATTTCATGGAAGGATGATTAGGAAAATCATGTCTACAAAGATTCCTCAGGGAGAGTAACTGTGAAAAAAAAAAAACTATTAGAAATTATTCAGCAAATCCAAGAGCTGATCCTAAACTAGAGGAACATTAATTCATAGATCTAACAATGCACACATGTATCAAACTATCTTTTAGACATCATAAGGAATGAAAAATCAGTAGCATCCATAGTCCAAGAACTCAAGGCACTTAGAATTCATCAGCAGATGTTAAAATCATCAAGTCGTACAAAGGTGCATGAGTTCAGAGAAGGAAGATATTTTCTTGCTGGGCTGATCAGAAGGTTTACAGAGGAAATGGTTTGTCACCTGGTCTTTGAAGAGGAAGTATACTTTAAATTGATCAGACATAGAGCTAGCACGTTCCAGATAGGCGGAAAGGCATGAGCAGAGGCCTGAGAGTAAGGAAGAGCAGGGGGAAAAGTGAAAGATGACTCGGAATCCATAGAAGGATGAAGAGTCTGGGCTGTATATGGCAGAGTCTGGGAAGGCAATGCAGGACTTTTCAGGAGAGGAGTGACCTGATAGGAATGACAGCTGTCACCCGGATGAGCTGAGCAGAAAGAGCCCAGCTGGGAGACTGTTGAAAGGAGTATCTAGGAATGAAATAAAAACTGCTCAATGATGAGAACAATGGAAATATTGAAGGCTCGGTAGAACTAAGTCCATTAGCTGTAGGGATGAGAACGAGAGGAATGAAATGTAGAAATCAAAGGACTTTAATGTTTCAATTCTGAATAACTGGTATAATGGTAGTATCACCCTTAGGATTTTCTGTGACTTCTTGTTCTATTCCTGTACCTAAAACCCAGCTTCATTATTAACATTTAAAAATAAGATAAAATAGCTCTTTTTGCTAGTTCAGTGTCTTAGTCTGTTCTCTTATAATAGGATATTATCTATTGGGTAGCTTCAGCAAAAGTTTATTTCTCACAGTTCTGGAGGATGGGATGTCCAAGATCGAGGTGTTGGCAGATTGTGTCTGGTGAGACCTCCTTCTTGCCTCACAGACAGCCATCTCCTTACTGTGTCCTTACATAGCAGATGGCTCAGGGAGGCTCACTGGGGTCTCTTACAAGGGCACGCATCCCATTTATGAGGGCTCTGCTCTCATGATCTCTTCACCTGTCAAAGGCCCCACCTCCAAGTACTGTCACACTGGGGATTGGGTTTCAACATACAAACTTTGGGGACACAAGCAAGTCTATAGAAGTCAGACAGGACAGACTCTACGGATCATACCAATAGTCAGCAACAATCACAGTTTCTGTCTATACAAGTCCATATATGACATCTAAAGAAAAATTTCAGTATGCCTTATAGGCATCCGTTTTCCTTTTCTCTAACTCTTGAGTAGATTGCCATAGGAATTTATCTTGAGGAGATCAACTTCTTTAAAAAAAAAAATCACTTGAGTGAGTAAAAAAATAGTGATTGCATTTAAACAGTTAATAAAAGTCTGATCAAACTTCATACTCCATACCATATTATAAATGTGCCCATGGATGGTTATATACATGCAGTAACAGATCCCCCTTCGGCAGCATTTAGAAAATTCATGACTTGTCTTAAATTTTTTAGGGAGCTTTAAATTAAAGAGCACTGAGTAATGACAACAAGGTCATCCACTTAATTATTGTATATTGGTGCCATCTGAACTATATGCAGTAATAAAATAATATGCTTTACTTGTTTCCAGATATATACAGTAATAGGGCACATAGAACAATTAGTTGAAGGAGTTAAGAATCACTGGACAATAAATATGGCCTAAAAAATGGAAACCATGGGGAGAAAATAGAGAAAATGTTTTCTAGGCCCAAAAATTTTTTGAAACCATCTAGAAGATAGTTCTTCTACAGTACGGATTGTGAAGTCTGAAAAAAGTAGATGATTGAGTTTATTGCCTCTCAAAATATAAAATGAAGCAGCAACCTGAAATGAAAAAGTGGCAGCAGATGGTTCCAGATATAGAGAGAAAAATATCCCAAACTAGTGGGGCATAAATCCCTTAAAGATGACAAAGAAAAAGATAGGAATAAGTCTCATGTGCCTTTTCATCTCATAATATCATTCTATTCATTTTCTCTACTAATCTAAAATGTGATGAAATTTGAATAAAGCTATACCCAGCATGTTAAATGTATGCTTCCAGCATTTTTTTTCTTGATCTTTATTACTAGAAAGGTAGCAAGCATCACTGAAAAAATATAGAGAAAAATTACTTCTGTACCAGCCATCATTACCTAATGGTGGATAAATCTTCTGTCCAGATATGCAATTTATTGGATGTACAGAAAAATGGAATAGGTTTACTCACAGGTATAATCATGAATATTGACACTGATCTATGGTATGCACCTGGCATGATTCTCGCAGGCCTCTCCTTCCGGGATGACAAATCCTGGGTTTGTCCTGTAATTTATAACAGGCCAATTACTTCTCATCCTTCCAGTACCATTAGCTCAGTCTGTGTGACACACTGCTGCACACTTTGTACCTTGACAACCAGCTTTCTGAGCACAAGGGGACTAGGAAACATGCCGAGCAAATAAAGCTGATTTTGAGACTATCAACCTTTAATCCATGGCCTTTGTTGAGTTCTCTTTTCAGCAAATATTTAACGTTTTTCATAAGAAAGTCTGTACTCTTGACTAAGACCAAAGATGACTGTCCATGTCTCCTTACTCTGTTCACTGTGATGGACAATAGAGAAACGATCTGTAGTAAGTCTGTGTCCCTTCCCAACCCCAGCCTTGGTTGGTGGAGAAGTTGTAACCACCTGCTCTGACTTAAAAGAACTTAGATGACCCTTTCATTTATGCCCAACGAGGTGGTTTTAACTCTTTTGCGTGGATGTTTGAATGGATAGCAAGGATAATTTACATTCCAATTGTGTTTTTTAATAGCCCTTGGTCTACTTATAAACTGTATGAACATGGAAAAAGCACTCAGTTATTCCTAACTCTCAATTTCTTCCTCAATAAACTGATAATATGGGGAATAAAAATGTTAAAACGTAGCTATAAACCCAAACTTAAATGAGAACTTTATGTGTGATAGAGGAAACATTAACAATTAACAGGGAAACAAGGGATTGTTAAATAAATTGAATTGACATGATTGGCATTTGATAAGAAAGACAATAATAATTAGGATAATAATAATAAGGTAGATATTTTTGAAGCTGAATAAACATTCAGTAAACATTTGAAACTTGCTGTCATGATTTTTATACATAAAAGTGAATAGTAATTTGGCCTTAACAATTATCCAGGGAATTACCATGAAGGAAAAATAAGACAGCAGAGAGACTGATGTAGCAGTAAGATTACTTCTGTTTCTTTGTATTGTTGATGGCTAGCTGTGAGAAAATTAATTTCATTTTCATTGAAGTGAAATAGCACTTGAGCAAAAAAAGGGTATTTTATTATGAAAGATTGTTACTTTTGGAGTTTTCATATATACCCTGAATTCATAGGATTGTGTTCCTTGGAAAGAAATACTGACGTATATAGTCTACTAGCATCTCAAGAAAGAAAAGGAAATTCTCATAGTGTAATAATTACTAAACAGATCAATATATGTAAACACTGGTGTTTCTCATCTATTGGCAGAAAGGGTTAAGCTCAAAAACTCCAAAAATGAAGAATTTATTGCAAAAGTACAATGTGTGTCATATTTTAAAAATCCATGGATCGAGGTGCAGTGCTTATAAATATAAGATTAAAACCCTAGTATGTAGTCAAATAGCTCCAAAGACTAATTTATTAACTTAATAATAGCCTGAACTAGATTATATTCATCCAACTCTATTTTTGAATGAAATATGACCTGGCCTAAAATGCTGGCATCCCTGAACTATTGATGGACAACAAAGCAGATAGCTGACATTTCATTTCCACCATGAAGCTAACAGCCTTCTCCATCCTGTATTATATCCATCTTTCATAAGGGCCAAAACCAAATCCATTGCTGCAAATGAATACTGTCATTATGACATTATGTGTCAAGAATTATTCAAGCTTGACTAAATCCCATACTCCATACTAAATTTGCTGAACACTGTTTATCCATTTTAAGTTTGTTCTAATTCAAGTAACTTTTTTGCTAGAGAAAAAAATGTAAAATAATTGCAAGATATAAAACAAACCTACTGGCAAATTTCTAATGTGTATCATTAGAAAACTTACAGTAGATGTAATTGCTATTTCTGAAGTATCCAGAATTCTGTATCTAATGATACTTGTTTCAGGTTATCAGCCTTGGGGTGCCTGGGTGCTGTAGTAGGTTAAGTGAGGGACTGTTAGTTTCAGCTCAGGTTGTGATTTAAGGGGCATGAGATCGAGCCCCGACTCTGGTTTCACACTCAGCGCAGAGTCTGCTTAAGACCCTCTCCCCCTGTCTCCGTCCCTCACCCTTGCTCTCTCTCTTCTCAATAAATAAATAAATCTTTGAAAAATACAAAAACACTACTGGACTTTAATGAGTCAGTGGTTTTCCTTTGTTGTAGTTTCAGATAAGCATATTTACTATGGCTCACAAAACTCATCAAACCGAAAGATAATCTAGAAATCATGTATAGCAATCAGAATAGTTTAGGTAATGCTGTTGTAACAAGTTGCAAAAGAACCTCAGTGTTCTGACTTAACACTGTGAACGTTCATCATTCAAGGAAAGCCTAGGTAATTCCCCAGCACACTGCCCCCATGAGGCGGTTTAGCATTGCAGGTACCTTCAATCTTCAGTTGTGGCACCTGTCCCTCAGTCTGTGCTTGCACGTCTTTGTGGGAGGGAAGAGGAGCATGGACCACAATTGATACATTGTCACTTTATCTCTTGCATCATCACTCAGCGAGGTCCTAAGGTCACTCAAGACTTGAAGGGAGACATGACTGTATTTCCGAGTGGGGCCAAAGGCAGAAAATTTTGCCAGCACTGGGACTGTTTACCACATCAGCTAATTCGTCCCTATAATTTTCTAGCTAAACAGCCTGAGTCCAAGACTAACGTCGCAAGACTCACAAACAGCAGAAATGGATTCATAACATTGTTCACTACTAATTTCATCAAATTAGAGAATCACTAAATTTGTGGCTCTTAAGCTGGTTTGATAATGACAGAGAACATTTTTACTTTTTTTTCCAGTTTCATTAAGGAATAATTGATAGACATCACTGTATAAGTTTAAGGCATACAGCACAATATTTTGATTTGCATATATTGTGAAAGGATTATGACTTTAGAGTCAGCCAGTGCCAGTCTTATGGAGATGAAGAAGAAGGAGGAGGAGGAGGAGAAGGAGAAGGGGAAGGGGAAGGGGAAGAGGGAAGAGTGAAGGGGAGGGGGAGGGAAAAAAGGAAGAAAAACATTTTTCTCCTTGTTGTGAGAACTCTCTTAGTTTTCCTATGTAATATAGACGATGTCACCTATAGTCATCATGTTGTACCTTATATCCCTAGTACTTATTTATCTTATAACTGGAAGTTTGCAGCTTTTGACCACTTTCATCCAGTTCCCTCTCTCCCCACTCCCTGCCTTTGGTAACAAATCCAGTGTTTTCTATGAGGTTTGTTTGTTTTATTTTATTTATTTTTTAATTCTCATGTTTTCTTCTAGGAGTTTTAAGGTTTCAGGTCCTATGTTTAAGTCTTTAAACCATTTGAGTTAATTTTTATGGGTGTCATAAGATATGGGTCCTGTGTCATTCTTTTGCATGGGAATATCCAGTTATCCCATCACCATTTATTAAAGGCACTTTTTTCTTCTGAGTATTCTTAGATTTTTTTCTTAAATAGTAGTTGACTATATATACTTGGGTTTATCTCTGGGCTCTTGATTCTGTTCTGTTGGTCTCTTTATCTGTTTTTATGCCACCACCTTACTGTTGCAAAGACTATCTGTAGAGTATAGCTTTGAAACCTTGAAGTATGATACCTTCTGCTTTGTTCTTCTTTCTTAGCATTTCTTGGGCTATTTGGGGACTTTTGGTGTTCCACATATATTTTAGGAGTGTTTTTGTTTGTTTTTTACTTCTGTTTAAAAGGCCATTGGAATCTTGATAGTGATTGCGTTGAACCTATAAATGGCTTTCAATAATATTGACATTTTAACAATATTAATTCTTTCTTTTTTAAAAAAGATTTTATTTATGTATTTGAGAGAGAGAGAGTGAGAGAGAACATGAGAGGGGAGAGGTCAGAGGGAGAAGCAGACTGCCCGCAGAGCTAGGAGTCCGATGTGGGACTCGATCCCAGGACTCTGGGATCATGACCTGAGCTGAAGGCAGTGGCTTAACCCATTGAGCCACCCAGGCGCCCCAATAATATTAATTCTTTCAATACATGAACACAGGATAGTTTTTCATTTATTTGTGTCTTCTTTTATTTCATTGAGGTCTTGTAGTTTTCAGCATAGAGATCACTTACCTCCTTAGTTAAATTTATTCCTATATATTTTATTAGGTTTTTTTGCTGTTATTATAAGTGGGATAACTTTTTCCAGAAACTTTATTGTTATTGTATACAAATACTGTTGGTTTTTGTATGTAAATTTGTATCCTGAAACTTTGAATTCATTGATGAGATCTGACAGTTTTTGGCTGAGTGTTTAGAATTTTTTCTATATAAAATCATGGCATTTGCACATAAAGACAATTCTACTTCCTTTGTAATTTTGAATCTTCTCTTTCTCTCTCTTTTTCTTTATTCTTGCCTGATTACCCTAGCTAGGATTTTTAGTACTATATTTAATAGGGGTGGTGAGAGAGGGCACTTGGGTCTTATTCCTGATGTTGAAGGGAAAACTGTCATCCTTTCACCATTGAATATGATATTAGTTAGCTGTGGGGTTGTCATATATAGCCTTTATTATGTTGAAATATGTTCCTTCTGTGGCTAATTTGGTAAGTTTGTCATCAATGAATGTTGAATTAGGTTGAATGCTTTTTCTGCATCTATTGTGATGATCATATGATTCTTTTCTTTCGTTCTGTTAATGTGATGTGTCACAATGATTGATTTGCCTATGTTGAACTATCTGCATTGCAGAGATAAAATCCCGTTTGATTATGGTGAATGCTAGTATTTTACTAATATTAGGGATATTGGCCTATACTTTTATAGTAGTGCCCTTTTCTGGTACCAAGTTAATGCTGACCTGGTAGAATGAGTTTTTTACCCCTCTTCACTTTTTTGGAAGAGATTAAGAATGAGAACTGGCGTTAGTTCTTTAAGTGTTTAGTAAAATGCATCAATGAAGCCATCTGGTCTTGGGCTTTTCTTGTGGGAAGGTTTTTGATTACTGACTCAGTGCCTTTACTAGTAATTGGTCTCTTCAGACTTTCTATTTCTCCCTGATTCAGTCTCAGTAAGTTGTATGTTTCTTAGAATTTTTCCGTTTCTTGTAGGTGGTCCACTTGTTGGTCCACAGTTGTTCATAGTAGCCTCTTGTGATTCTTCGAATTTCTGTGGCATCAGTTGTAATGTCTCCTTTTTCTTTTATAACTTTATGTATTTGGGTCCTCTCTCTTTTTTCCTTGGTCAGACTAGCTAAGGATTTGTCGATTTTGTGTATCTTTTCAAAGAACCAGCTCTTAGTTTGGTTAACCTTTTATACAGATTTCTGTTCTCTATTTCATTTATTTCTGCTATCAACTTTGTTATTTCCTTTCATCTGCTAACTTGGACTCAATTCATTCGTTTTTTTCTACTTCCTTAAGGTATAGAGTTGGATTGTTTGGGATATCCCTTGTTTCCTAATGTAGACATTTATTGCTAAGAAAGTCTCTCTTAGAACTGCTTTTGCTGCAGGACACCTGGTTGACCTTTGGCTTGGGTCATAAATCTCCAGATCCTGGGATAGAGCTCCATGTTGAGAATCCCAGCTCAGCAGGGAATCTGCTTCTTCTTCTCCCTCTGCCTCTCCCTGTGCTTCTTGTGCACGTGCACTCTCTCTCAAATGAATGGATAAAATCTTTAAAAAAAAAAAAAAAAGAAAGAAGAAGAACTGTTTTTGCTGCATCCCATAAGTTGCAGCATGCTGTGTTTCCATTTTCATTTGTCTCAAGTAACTTTCATTATTTCCCTGGGAGCTCCTTGGCTATGAATTAGTTCCCTTGTCTGTGTTTAACATGGGAAGGCTTCATGCCTGGCATTAGCTTTGATCTGGAGGCTGTTGGCTCTGCCTTCCTGCCTTTCAGCTCTAGTGTGCTGGTCTTACAGCTTCTAGGAAATGTCACCAGCCCTTCTGGTCAGATGGGGCTGGTTGGCACTCTCCACAGTAGTTGGGGCTATGACTCAGCACCTTGCCTGGTCATGGGCAAACCAGGCTTTAAAGCTGGCAAAACTTTTGATTTGAGGATCCATATCAGGCAGATCTGTGCCCCACAGAGTTTCCTAGTCAGGGGACACCCAGGTTGGTTCTGCAGATGAGCAGAACCATTTGTTAGGATTACTACTTGGGCACTGCAGGTATGAACTCTGTCTACCAAGATGTATGTGGCAGCTGTTGTAAGCCCCTCCCCATTTCGCCATCATAGTCAGATTCCCCTGTAATCTCCATGGTGTGAGATCAGAGTAGGGCCTCCCATAAAGTGACCCACAATGCTGGAGGAGTCTGGTCATCCTCCCTGGTTCTCTTGTCACATTGGAGGAATCAGAAGCTCAGGGAAGACATCTCCTTCTGGTGCTACACTGTCCTGCAGGAGGGGCAATGTGGGCGACACTTCTCTTACCCTCCTAATGCAAATGTCTTGGTTTTTCAGGTGAAAGGAAATGCTTCAGCCTCACCAGTCTTCTGAGATAGTCTCAGTGGTATCTTTTTCTTGAATAGGTATTAGTTCTTATAAGGGGATCAAAGTCAGCAACGACCTGTGTGGCCATCTTGATGATGTCTACTTATTTTTAAATCTTCTTTTTTGAAATTTTTGGGGAGTGAAGATCATCCAAGTTGATGATACCCTCTCGGTACTTAGAATGGCCACCACAAACATAGATAATGGCAATCACATTAAAATAAATTAATAAATCTCTAGTGGGTTTTATAAAGACTGTGCCCCTATTTTAATTATCAAATATCTTCTCTGTATTCTAGCACCAGTCAGGTCCCAGATGACTCATTGAGTACCACTTAGCCCAACATTCTTAATATTTACCATATAATCTTCTGAGAATAGTAGATAAATACTACAATTTCCAGATATCATGCAGGCTTTTCAGTCTTTAGAAGGTTATAGATGTTTTGTTTAATTGGGAAGCAAAACTAAATGGTTATGGTAGTGCTTCCATTTCCTTTGCATAAACATCACAAAACTATTTAGATATAAAATTAGTCTAAGTAGGACAAGTTAACCATGCCTAAACTAGATACACCTTATAGACAATAAAATACTGTCATCAGGGGCTGGAACTAAAATTAGGCACTTGAATTCTTGTCTCTCATAACATGAAAGTTGGGCAAAGAACTAAGAGGTCCTATTAAGAAGTTAAGTGCATTATTTAAATGAAACTGCTATCATAATGTTCTTAGTATATAGAAGCAAAGAAAACCATAAAAATGCTATTCATCTTTTATATTTTGTTTGGTCTACTGTATCAGTGTTCATTAATTTTCATTTTGAACATCAAAATGCAAAAAAAATAAAATAAAATCACAAAATCAAGTTACAAATAGTGAATTCGAGAAAGATACTTGATTTTTTGGAACTAAAATCTCTCATTCTCTAAAGGCAGCATTGGAATCTCAGAATCCTTATAGCATAGTGGCAATAGGTATACTTATAAATGGCAAGCCTATAATAATACAAAAATTTAGAGACATTTGAAAACTACTGTGGCTAACAGATGTTATAGGAATGTTGTCAGTGAAATACTGTTTTCCTCTTACAGCCCCAGGCCGTGATATTTCATATAAGTCTGATGGGCCTAAAATCATGTAATACGCATTATGGTGTATAGAAAAATAAATAAGCTATTACACCAAGCCTTAAATAAAATCTAGAAACATTAGTTCATAACTCATGATTAAGGTGCAAACAACTAAATGCGTCTTTCATTCTTATCCAACTATTTGTAATTTTATTTTAACTAGAATAAAAAAGAAAAAAAAAAGGAAAAAACCAACCTTTTCTCCCTCTAAGACATGTTGAGAACTGCCATTACCTAAAAATGTAATCCAGGAATTACAAATAATTACATCCTGCAAAGCTGCATTTAGGTCTTTATGTCGCAAAGGGAGTTGCTATTTGACTCCAGAATGTATCCCATTCTTGTTCTTGACCAACCAAAGAGGCACAAAGTCGCTGAGACAGGAAAAAAAAGTAAGAGAATTAACTGTTCTGCATGATAATGCTAAGATCTGACTTCATTGTAAAAGTGGCAGCCTTCTAAATTATGGAGGCAATTAGGAATATATTTCTCTTCCTTCCGTGGGCTTAGAATGTACTGTCTGTGAGAATAAATGTCATTTGGGAAATGCGTTTGGGTCTAAGATTTAGCTGTTACTTTGCACACACTCGATGAATAAATAAGTGATAAAACTCCAAGAGGAGTTGACTTGGTAGTGTGCACACATACCCTGAACTGTTTCATGACATTTACTTATGTCCCCAGACTGTCCCTAGAGTACCAGAGGACTATGGACCAATATACTAACTTGGAGAAATACTATATTCTGCTGCTCTGATGGTGTGGGAAGGGAACTCTCCCACTAAAGGAAGACATTCCTTGAGAATAGAGGGTGAAGGTTCCCAAAAGGAAGATAGTAACACCAACCATAAAGCTCAGGGCAATGTAGGAAGAAAGGGAGGGTTTTGTATGTTGTTGTCATTTTTTTTTAAATGCCTGTCTGAATATAGAGAATAAAGTTATAAAGTGAGGTATGCCTATGAGTGGACATTTGTACAGGATTATGAAAATGTCTTTGTCTTCTATAATTGAGACTCATCCTATTTAGGATGAGTTCATTGGTTTCTTCTCTTTATTATTGTTTTTTGTTGTTGTTTTGGTTTGTTGAGGTTTCCATTTTATTTGAGCTCATATTGGTTTAGTTGTGCTTTTGTAGAGTTAAAATATTTGGGGAAGTGTACAAGAAAAATAGAACTGGACTCATTAAACAGGCAAGAAAGAGTATTCAGGGCTATTGTAGTAGGGGAGAAAGACTATTGTAGTAGGACAGAGAGACTGAACTCCGTTCCTTTGAAATAAAAGCAGAAGAGTTTTGAAGCACAGGGGTAAACTGGTGGGAAAATGTTGAAGGACACTGGCTGGGAGGTTGGGTCAATGTGATTGGACCATCAGTGTTTGCTAATCATTGCTTACTGAAGTTAGACTCCTGCCCTCTCCCAGACTGACGGACAGGGGCACCATCTTTCTTGACAACTACATTTCAAAGGAATGGCTCCCAGGTCCTTGAGCAAAACATTCCTAGGTTATAGATCTTCATCTCAAAGGAGCAGAGAAAGAATTTGCAACTCCCAAGTCTTCTAGAATAAGAAAAAGCTCTTAAAAGCTCTAAGAAAAGAGAGAGATCAGGTTCCTAGACTCAAAAAGAAATCCTTCTAAAGTTCAGTCAAACAAAATTAAGATCATTTTGGTCAGGAGTAAAGAGAGGCATGGCACACCTTGAAATAACTTCTTTTCCAAGGCAGTTGAATCCAGGAATTGCAGGCAGTAACTAGCAGCAAGCTGAACTTGTCATAGTGAGGCCAAAGCAGTAAGGAAACACCAGAAAATTATGAAGTAATATTTCTCATGTTGACCAGAGAAGAACTATAAAATAAATTATCTTCTCTCTGAATATAGTTGACACTTGAACAACATAGGTTTGAACTGCGGATGTCCACTCATATGTGGATTTTTTTTATGTATTTTCCCTTTCTTATAACTTTCTTAATAACATTTTTTTCTCTAGCTTACTTTGTTGTAAAAACACAGTACTTAATGCATACAAAATATGTGTTATTCATCTGTTTATGTTATTGGTCAGGCTTCTGGTCAACAGTAGACTATCAGTCGTTACGTTTTTGAGAAGTCAAAAGTTATATGTGGTTTTCAACTGCATGGGGTCAGCACCTCTCTTGGCACATTGTTCAAGAGTCAACTGTATTTTGAAAGAAAATGACTCTTGGAAAGAATATCACAGAGGCTAAAAATCAAGCTATAACAAAATGTACATCTTTTTGTGATTATGAAAATAGTAGTTATGTACCATAGAGAGAGGAGTCTGCCCCAACAAAGAGGAATATTTTATTATGTCATTATTTACTGGTATATAATGATAATAAAGCATAGACAGACTTTCGGTTGGTTTTATTATTGTGTCTAAATTATCTACAGATAAGTATCATTTACTGCCTATCAGCTACTCCATTCGGTTCCTCACTGAGAAATAATACAGGCTTTCACTCAAGAAATAGTTATTCAGAGTGTAATAGCTGCTGATCCCTGTGTTGAATACAGAGGGTGAAAGAATGACCATGAGAAACTCTCCTCTGTTAGATAACTGTATGAAGGAGATTACAGAGGAGTTAAAGGGTGGTAACAGTGTAGTATGGAAAATGCTGAGATGGGTGTTCTGGAAGTACACAAGAAGACAGAGGAGACATCTGAAATAAATATTTATTCTCAGATACAAAAGATGAGTAGGAAGCAGGCAGTTAGAAGAGATGGCCCACATTCTCCAAAACCATATATATCAAAAAAAGAAAGTAAATAAAACCACCCACAGCCAATGTCTATAACATAAATAGGAGACAGGAAATATTACAAATGCTATTTACATATAAGTGGGAGACTATGTATAAAGCAAACAGAGCCAGATTTGAATCCTATAGCTGAGCAGAGACAGATAGAGACATCCCAGGCAACAGGATAGAACATCAGGATGCAAGCAGAGGTAGAACACAGAAAAGAATTCCCCACTCCCAATATAGAAACACTGAACTGAGAGCAGATGTAAGATCTGGGCAGTAGGGAGAAGGACTTGAACATGTGCATAATCAGACATGGCTATTTGGGGAAAGATATCATTTCTAAAAGAGAAAGAAGTAACTTGCAAAGGGGCCAGGGGATATTCTTAAGAAGTTTACTAGTGACAGGAAGGAGGAAGTAAGATCTAAAAATTAAGAGTAATATATAAGCAAAGGAGCATCATAGGATTCAAAGACATAGCAGTACCCCATCCTTCACCAAATAATTAAGCTTCTTCTGTTCAAGACACTGTACTCACAGAAAAATGTACCAGCAGCAAATGCCCCTGAGTTAAGTTGGCTAACAAAATTAACACCTCCCCAGATATCTGTTACTGATCTTTAAGAGATGTTTCAAGCATGTTAAATGAGTAGAAAAATTAGGAAATGTCCTCTTCTTATCTAAGATCCTAAGGCTCTTTCTTAAGTCTGTCTCAGATATACAGAGGATTCCTGGAAACAATGCCCTGCATACCAGTGCTTATTCTGGTATATCTACCAGATATGCTTCTCAGTATATGCACTCTATCAATAAATACAATGATATTTATAATATGTTGATAAAAATTATATAGTTGATAGCTCATTATAAAGCTCTTGGAGTATTTTAAAAATTCCAGAAAATGAAGTCTCCAAGCCCAGTTGGTTTCACTGGAGAGTTCTACCAAAATTTTAAAAATTAACACCAATTCTACACAATTCCTCCTAGGGAAAAAAAAGAAAGAAAGAAAGAAGAAGCCCCTATTACTTTAATAAAGACAGTATTACTCTGCTTTCAAAATCAAAGACAGTACAGAACTAGAACTACAGAAGCATATCTTGCAAGAATATAAATGTAAAAATTCTTAGCAAAACATTAGCAAGTAGAATTGAAACATATATAAAATGAATTATACATCATAACCAAGTGGGGTTTATTCTAGGCATGCAAGGATGGTTCAGTATTCCCAAATAAGTCATTGTTATTCATCATCCTAACAGGCTTAAGAAGAAAAATCACATAATTATATAAATTGATGCAGGAAAAGCACTGGACAAAAATCAATATTGCATATGATAAAATCTCAGAGAAAATACAAAGTGAAGGGATTTCTCAACTTTGTAAAGAGCAATATACCAAAAGACCTACAAATAGCATTATACTTAATGATGAAAGACTGAATACATCCTTCCTGAGTTAGAAAGAAGGTATGTTGGGCACTTGGGTGGCTCAGTGAGTCAAAGCTTCTGCTTTCAGCTCAGGTCATGATCTCAGGGTCCTGGGATCCAAAGCTTCTCTGCTCAGCAGGAAGCCTGCTTCCTCCTACTCATTTAACACCTGCCTCTTTGCCTACTTGTGATCTCTCTCTGTGTCAATAAATAAATAAAATCTTTAAAAAAACCAAACAAGGTATGTCTACTCTCACCACCTTATTAAACATCAGCTAGAAGTCCTAGATAATAAAATAAGGTAACAAAAGCAAATAAAAGCTATACAGATCTGAAAGATATAATTGGAATAATTAAACTGTTCCTACTTGCACATGGCATGATTGTCTACAAGGATAACAACCACACTCCAAAAACTGAAAAGTGTATTATTCAACAATGTTCTAAGAGATGAGGTAAACATATAAAAATCAGTTGTATTTATATATGGTGGCAATGAACATATCGACCCTAAAATTAAAATACAATATTATTTACAGTATTCAAAAAAATAAAATAAATGTAAATTTAACAAAACATGAGGAGGACATCTATGCTGAAAACTTCATAATGCTGATGATGGAATCTAAAGAAGATCAAATAAATGGACAAACATCCTGCTTATTGCTTGGAAGACTCAACATAGTAAAGATGTCAGTTCTTTCCAAATTAATATGCAGATTTAATATAATTCCTTTCAGAATTTCGTGAAGATTTTTCTCTTCGTGAAAACAGTACAATTCTAAAATTTATACAGAATTTGAAAGGAGTTGGAATAACTAACACAATTCTGAAAAGAACAAAATGGAAGGAATCAGTCTTCCCATTTTAACACTTTTTATATAGCTACAATAATAAAGACTGTGTGATATTGGTGGACGGTTGGACACAGAAAAATAAGAAAGGATAGACAACAGAAAGAAATAAAAGGCATCTAAATTGGTTAAGGAAGAAGTAAAACTTGCACTATTTGCAGGTGACATGATACTTATATAGAAAACCTGAAAGACTCCACCAAAAACCTACTAGAACCGATAAATGAATTCAGTGAAGTCACAGGATACAAAATCAATATGCAGAAGCCTGTAGCATTTCTATCCCTAATAGTGAAGCAACATAAAGAAAATTTAAGAAAACAAACTCATTTACAATTGCATCAAAGGTAATGATACTTAGGAATTAGCCTAACCAGAGAGGTAAAAGACCTGTACTCTGAAAACTATAAAACACTGATGAAAGAAATTTAAGATGACATGAAGAAATGGAAAGACATTCCATGGTAATGGATTGGAAGAATAAATATTGTTAAAATGTCTGTACTACCCACAGTAATCCACAGATTTAATATAATCCCCGTCGAAATACCAACAGCATTTCACAGAACTGGAACAAACCTAAAATTTTTATGGAAACCAAATAGCCAAATAAAAGACCTTAAATAGCCAAAGCAATTCTGAAAAAGAAAAGCAAAGCTGGAAGCATCACAATTTTAGACTTTAAGTTATATTTCTTTTTTTTTTTTTTTAAAGATTTTGTTTATTTGACAGAGAGAAACACAGCCAGAGAAGGAACACAAGCAGGGGGAGTGAGAGAGGGAGAAGCAGCACCCCCCCCCCAGCCTAGCAGGCAGCCCAATGTGGGGCTCGATCCCGGGTCTCCGGGATCATGACCTGAGCTGAAGGCAGTCGCTTAACCAACTGAGCCACCCAGGCGCCCCTCAAATTATATTTCAAGGCTGTAGTAACCAGCACAAAAATAGATACATAAATTAATGCAATGGAATGGAAAACCCAGAAATAAACCCACACTTATATGATCAATTAATCTTTTTAAAAGCAGGGAAGACTATCCAGTGGGAAAGAGAGACTCTTCAACAAATGGTGTTGGGAAGATTGGTCAGCTACATGGCAAAAAAATGAAACTGGACCACTTTCTTATATGCAAAAATAAACTTAAAATGGTAAAAACCTAAATGTGGAGCCTAAAACCCATGAAAATCATAGGACAGAGCACAAACAGTGATGTCTCTGACATTGGCCATAGCAACATTTTTTTAGATATGTCTCCTGAGGTAAGGGAAATAAAAGCAAAAATAACTACTGTAACTGCATCAAAATTAAAAAAAAAAAACTGCACAACGAAGTAAACAGTCAACAAAACTAAAAGACAACCTACTGAATGGCAGAAGATATTTGCAAATGACATACCCAGTAAAGGGTTAGTATCCAAAAAACAGAAAGAACTTATACAACTCCACCCAAAAACCAAATAATCCATTTTAAAAATGGTCAGAAGACATGAACAGACATATCTCCAAATAAAACATCCAAATGACCAATAGGCAGATGAAAAGATGCTCAACATCACTCATCAGCAGGAAAATACAGCAAAGATACAGCAATCACACTATCCTGAGTATTTACCCAAAAAATATAAAAACACTAATTCAAAAGGATACATCCACCCCTATACTTATAGCAGCATTGTTTACAATAGACAAAATATGGAAGTATCTCGAATGTCTATTGATAGACAAATGGATAAACACACGTGGCACACACACACACACACACACACGAGCGCACACGCGCACACCACACAGAGGAATAGTATTCAGCCATAAAAAAGAATTAAGTCTATTTGCAACAACATGAATGGAGCTGCAGAATATAATGCTAAATGAAATAAGTCAGTCAGAGAAAGACAAATACCATTGAATTTCGCTTATATGTGAAATTAAGGAGGGGCGCCTGGGTGGCTCAGTCTGTCAGGTCATGATCCCAGGTCCTGGGATCGAGCCCCACATCGGGCTTCTTGCTCAGCGGGGAATGTGCTTCTCTCTCACCTTCTGCCTCTGCCTGCCACTCCCCCTGCTTATGCTTGCCCTCTTCCTCTCTTTCTGTGTCAAGTAAATAAATAAAAATCTTTAAAAAAGAAAAAAAAGGAAATTAAGGCAACAACAAATGAGCAAAGGGGGAAAAGAGAGAGAGAGAGATAGAAACCAAGAAACAGACTCTTAACTATAGAGAACAACTGATGTTAAAAGGGTGGAGGTGAGTGGAGGGATGGGGGAAGTAGATGACGAGGATTAAAGAGTGAACTCATCTTGATGAGCACAGGGAGATGTATGGAAATGTTGAATCACTATATTGTACACCCAAAACTAATATAACAGTATATGTTAACTAAACTGGAACGAAAATTTTTAAAAAGGTAGAAAAATAAAAATGATACAGAATAGAAAATCATAAAAAAATCCACACAAATATGCTCAGGTGATTTTTTTGGCAAATGTGCACAAATGGCCCTGTAGTAATTAAATATCCATTGACAAAAAATAAGTAAAAATTAAAAGTGAATACTAACTAAAAGCTCACATCTTATACAAAAATTAACCCATAATGAAGGGATCATAGACTTAAGTATAAAATGCAAATTATAATGCTTTAGAAAAATATGAGAAATGTTTAATTATATCTTGATAAAATATACTCCTAAATTGTCATTTTTAAAAAGTTTGGGTTTTCCCCATATAAAAATAGATGTTAAAAAATATAAAATGAAAATAAGGGGTTTACTTGTAAGTAAGGTTCAATTATATTTGGTTTCTATATAAAATGGATTAGGTCCCCTTATCATGCATATCAAGATCTAGTTACATAAATGAACACAAAATTGTTCATTGCAATAAAAAATGCATATAGAAATGATCTATGTTTTGAATAATATTTCATGTTGTTGCAAATAGATTTCATTCTTTTTTATGGCTGAATACTATTCCTCTCCAGTCAAGAAGCAAATGTTCCTGTTGGTTTTACGTTTATTGACTCGCTAGTTTATTTTAGGAATAGACAAAAATGGATTAATTCCTCAAAAATCCCAAACTACCAAAATTTCCTGAAATGGAATAGGTAATATGACTAGCCCTGTTACTATTAAGGGAATTGAATTCCTAAATGTAACCTTCCCAAAGGAACTCCTAACTTACTTTCTATTTACCGTTTTAATATGTTCCCCAACTTGCTGTCCCTGTCTTACCACCCAGTTCACTTTCTTCATAACACATACCATAATTTGCAGTTATACTTTTATTTAAGCTATTAAAGTCTCTCTTCCATAGAAGTATAAAAACAATAAGGAAAGGGACAAGAAGTTATTTTTGAATTTCAAAGCCATATGAACAGCACCTAAAACAACATAAAACAAAGGGCAAATGAGAAGCCGTGATGAAGTCAGAATTTATAATGCAGATTTTCAGCTTTTTCTACCGTATTAGTCTTGGAACCTGCAAATTATCCATTAAGTTATCTCCTTTTTATTATTTATGCTTAATCTCTCACTTGCCAAATGGATTCTTTTCCATCTTCCCTCATTCATTTCACGTTGAGGAGGCTGTGGAGAAGCATCGGTGGTCTGCTGGAGCCCACTCCCACCATTTGCAAGAGGGATGGTGTTCATTTCTTCCCAACTCCTCCTTCCTTGGCATCCCATGAGTAGTTCCTAACTGGCCATGATGGGAGGATTTATACCTCAGAAATTAATAAGCACTACAACTCAGAATTTTTTCTTCCTGAAGAACCTAGCTATTAAACATTTACAGTACACCACTAAAACTTCTGGCCTGTAGCTAAGAAATTAAATAAAATTACTACATAAAACAGATCTAAAATGGAAAAAGGAATGGGTTGGAGAAGAGTAGAGGAAAATAACAAATATTGAGCACTCTGTATGCTTTCCAATTTAAATCTCCCAATAATTCTGAAAAATAGGTATGATGATGAGATGATGATCATCATCATCATCTCATCATCATCCCCGTATAGAGATTGGGAATCTAAAACCATAACATGGTAGATTGTGGATTTAAGATTTAAAGTCACATCTTTCTTTCTCCCATGCCTTTGATATTTTCATCGGTTATACTTCCTGAAGAATTTGTAAATTCTTAAGGGATATAGTCTCTGGATTTATTTTTTTAATCAGATTCATAAATGTTAAGGGAATCTCTTTAGTACTGACAAATTTACACCATGGATGTATTTTGTTTGTTATTGATTATTATAACTGAAAGAAAACAAAGAAACCTCGGAGTCTAATTTGGAAGTTTTAGATGCTCTAAATCTGTTTTCTTTTTTCTTTTCTTTTCTTTTTTTCCTCTTCTTTATTATAGTAGCACAATAGTCCAGCAAAGGAAACTTGATTTGAGGTTTGAGGATATGTAAGTAGTATTGAAATATGACTCAAAAGTCTCACAATTCAGAGAAATGCAGCCTTGACAGACATAAATATGAATACACAAGTTAGAGGAGTAATAACAAACCACAGAATCCTACCAAAAAAACAAAAACTAGATAAAGATTGAATTGAAGCCATTTGCCACACTAATGAGATTTTGATATCTCAATCATAAAATACATGATTGAAACTAATAAATCATAAAATACATTGAAAATTATGATAGAGTCAGAGAGAAAGCTATCTAGTAAAAATGTGTTAAAATATCAATAACTTGGCAGTCACATATGAAGGAAGATATTTCATGAAGTTTAGCTGACCTACCACCAAGTTGGAGCCTCAGAGTTTTATATATGGGGCAAAGAAAGTTCAATGTGTTTCAAACATTGTGATGGATGCCAGTAGATAGCAGAAATAGTCACCTATTATTTCAACCCACTTGTTTTCTTTAAGATATGGCAATACTTGGGGGCACCTGGATGGTTCAGTTGTTAAGCGACTGCCTTTAGCTCAGGTCATGATCCTGGAGTCCTGGGATCAAGACCCACATTGGGCTCCCTGCTCAGTGGGAAGCCTGCTTCTCCCTCTCTCACTCCCCCTGCTTGTGTTCCCTCTCTCGCTGTGTTTCTCTCTGTCAAATAAGTGAATAAAATCTTTTTTAAAAATAAAAAATAAATAAAATAAAATGTGGCAATATTTGGAGTGCTTGACTGGCTCAGTCAGTAGAGCACGTGACTCTTGATCTTCAGGTTGTGAGTTCGAGCACCACTTTGGGTGTAGAGATTACTTAAAAATAAACTCTTTAAAATGAGGTAATATTAAGCTGAATGAAAAAAAATTATAATAAAAGTTCTAAAATTTTTCTATGATAGGACAAGTCTAATAACATGGATAACCACCCTGAGAAAAAAATCTCAAAGAGGAAAGGCTGAACTGTTACGTAAATGAACGGAGCTACTTAAATGATAAGCAATTTTTAAAAAGTGTAGTCCACAGTGACAGTATGGCAGACCATTCACTAGCTAAAAAAATACTCTTAACAATTTCAGAATAAGCCAGGCAGCAGGGGAATAGCTACTTAATGGGGACTCTCAACTAAGAAATACAAGGTATTGATCGGATGGTAAACTAATCTGAAAGAAAATCATTTCCATATATCTTACATCTTAGATAAATTCAGTGTTGAAGAATGTCAGAGTAACTAAGCTTAGTGGCCCGTATAAGTGGCAAAAGAATAAAACAACCTAAGCCAATATTCCAGTTTGGTGCATGCTCTACTTAACATCTGTTCTTCAACTCTTCAGTACCTGATCCCTGTACAAAAAAAAAAAAAAAAAAAAAGTACAATAATAATTCTGTGCTGCCAAAGGATGTTGCTGATGATCCCAAGATATTTAAGCTCTTCTCTGGGAATACCCTTATAAATGCCTTTCCCCTTCTGTTTCCTAAAATATTTAATACTCAAACCAGTCCAGTTTCGCCAGGCAAAACTTGGACTAGCCAAATATTTCAAAATATTTTAAGAAACACACACACACACTCAGCATATGGACAATGAATTTGGGAACGATGGTGACAGTTGCTGTGTTTATAGATTTATCAGCAGCACAAAAGCACAATAAACCATCTAAACCTGTATGCCAATTCTCTGATATGATAAAGGACAATCATGTAGTAGGGTTAACCTGAAGACTCTTTTAAACCAAAAGTAGGGCAATAACTTGCACCATTGGTGAAGAAAAAAAGATTGTAGGGATCTAGTCTTCCCACTTCCCTTATTTTGCCTGCTTGCTTGCTTGCTTTCTTCTTTCTTTCTTTCTTTCTCTCTGTCTTCTTTCTTTTTTCTTTCTGTCTCTTTCTCTGTCTCATTTTTTTTTTACTACTCAGTTCTCAAATAGCATGTTAACAGCAGAATTTAAACTTTCATTTACATAGATTTGCATCATTGGGCAAAAATTTTGCTATCAAATCAACAAATTAATGCAACATGCTTCCAATATTGTATGCTAGAATAACAATCTATATCATGAGATGCCAGTAAGGGTCATTGAATTGAGTCACAACAAATCAGTTACAGACTTAACCTCCATTAGGTCCAAATGTGAATCCTGTAATATCCTGTTTCCTCAAGTGTAACACCTTGTTTAAAGTTTTAATCCAATGTCAAATAGTTGTTACAACAGAGAGAATTCTCAAGGCAGAGGGAAAATCCAGCATTAGGGAATCTTTGACATTGTTTTGTGTGCTTCTGCGGTTAGAGAGCATACTGGCAATGTATGAAAACAAATTACTTATATAAGAAGGATGTCTTATGTTTTATAAGCTCTGAAGTGGTCTTTGCTTTACTCATCGGTATAATTCTAACCGACACCTCTACACTGTATTAGTACATTAACTGTAAACGCATTCTCTCGTAGTAGTAAGAAGTTTGCAGGAATCAAAATGATGAAGATTTAGTGCAGTTCAGTTCAGTTGTTAGCCCAAATGACAGACCAAAAACAGCATGCATTGAGTTGTCAGGACCGTTATTAAATAGCTCTAGGTTTTAAATTTTAATACCAATTCTGAAATGCAATTAATGAGTTTTCCCTCATATGACACAATTAACCCTGTTTGATCAGCCTCATAACTTTCCGAGAGGAATAGGACAGAGAGAGGAGAAGGCAGAGAATGAAAATATTGCCTAAATGTACAAATGGACTTCCAGGAACAGTCTGTGACTCTAGAAAGGAAGAACTGTGGATTCAGGAAGCATTCTGCCCAGGAATGCAAGTAGGACTTACTTGGAAAAAGTGAAGTATTTGCAATGCAGGAGGTAAAATAGAATTTTTCATTGTCCGGTTACTTTGGTTTGTGGGTGATAGATGATGACACTCCCTAAATATCCATGTGCCTGTCTACATTTCTCACCACCCCAGTCCCATCTTCCAGTTTGTTTGAGACCATAGGACTAGTGTGGGATAAGGATAGGTGAATGAAAATAATGTCTGTCTTCTGGACCAGTGTGGTCTTGCATCTGCTTGTTTCTTTCAGCAGCAGGGAAAGGAGGAACTCACACTTTTCATGTTTCCAATGGTACGATTTCCAAATGGAGAAGGGCTGCCCAGGCACGTCACATTCTTAGCAGAGAGAAAAATACATTTATTATGTTAAACCACCAAAATTTCTGGGTTTACCACTTGCTACCTCCTGCACTAGCTTCACCTAATTCAGCCTGAATACTCTGAAACAGCTGACATGAATCAGTCTACAGGCTCTGTATATAAGAAATAATGGCTTTATTTTCTATCATTTTATTTATTTATTCAATAATTTCATTTTCTACAATTAAAGTAATAGGCTCCTGACCATCATGCTAGGACAAAACTTGAATGTACACTACTTGAATATCAGTTTTTCTTGACTGTCATCTCCTCCCCCACTTACTACCACCCTTTCCGATGCCTCTCTTAAAGTTATTTGGACTCGCAGGAGTGGAAGGGCACTGAGACCTTTATTCCCCCCAAGCTATGTCATAATGTCCAACCACAAAGCCAGCATAACCTTTCAGATCCAGATGCCCCCTCCTTGTTTATTTATTTGTTTTGGGACTTCATGTGTTGCTCCTGGTTAGGTTGTCCCTGATTCTCTCTGCCAGGGACCCTCTGCTCCTGGATGTCTTCTTTGAGAATATGGCATGTTCTAGAAACAACTTATCAGTCGTGTGCACATACCTTCTCATCCCATCTCTCCTCCCTCCTACTCAGCTTGGGATGAACTTAGTCTTTGTCCAGGAAGAGTTATTGTCCTTCCATTACTAAATAAGACACATTATCTGTTCTCCAAATTATCTCCCTGCTCCGTCCTAGAACTTAACAATTTTGTAAACAAAAACAGAGCCAACTATTGAAAGCGAGCAAAGGAAAGGGGTAGAAATAGCAGCTGGGAAAAAAAAATAAACAAACATAGATTAGGATTTCTAAAAATGTTATGTTGCTACACAGTTCATAAATGACTTCATTTTTTTTCTTATTTCCTAGAAGATATTTGTATGTGTAATGCATATGTGACATATGGTTTGGGTTTAGTGTATGGTTTGAGTCTTTGTTCTCACTCATGCCTTTCATCCACTTAAAACACAGCCAAAATAATCATCCCATTTTATATAAATCCCTCTGAAAATCACCCCCCAACTTTGCTCATGTTGCCTCCCCTTTCCAAATGTATCTGTATTCCAAGGTCCATCTCAAATGCTATTAACTCCTAACAGCCTTCCCAAATATTCTCTTGATAAAAATAGCCCCCTTTTCAAGCAGAGCACTTTGTGTTTTGAGAGTGTGCCAACTAAGTGATACGGAGCAAATTACATCCCAGCCTCTCATTTGTAAAAGGTGGATAATAGATGTCTACTCCATACCACTGTTAACCGGATTAAATAAATAGGGTCTTATTGTTGGACAGTCCCTGGACTATGATAAGCATTCAACAAATGTCAATCATTAATAGAATGATACTAACAATACTAAATAATATGTTTTATGGTATTTATCTCAACTTCCTATTTATAGTAAGTTTTCACCATTTGAGCTTTCTCTTGAGATATCTGCACTATTTAGGGGTATATATTCCCATTCTTAACATGACAATCCTATAAGTGGTTATTTATTGAGTAAGTGAATAAATGACTGAATAAACCAAAAGGATGATTCAGTGATGGGGCTTAGCTTTGTGGGGTATGTGTGACTCAAAATAACGGGACTTAGGTCTCTATCCAGAACATTGCTTCTGTGAGGTTGCCCCTTTCCCAAAGGATGATTAGCCACCAAAATAATTCAGTCTCCAATTGCTGCATAATCCCAGTTGCCACAAAACCAACCAGCTGACACTGTGAAGTCTTTAATCCCTGTCCCCTCTGTTCTATAGGACTAGTTATCAGAAAGATTCCAAACCTCAGAGACCCCCTTCACCCATTCCATGCATCCCGTCATGTGATCTCATCATCCATTTATTCTCTGCCTCCCAAGGCTCTTGGCTGTGTTTTGAAACTATCAATATCTTACCAATAAGCTCTTATAATTAACTTTTTCTCCAAATAGTTCTTCACCTTCTGGTTCCAACAGAAATGGGACTGTCCACTGAGGAAGGTGACCTTACACACCCTTTAAGAGAAGGTGTTGTTTCTTCTTCAGTCTTAATCCCACATACCTCAGGGAGACAAGAGGGATGTCTTACTGACATGACCATTTAAAACTAGGACACTTTCCAAGTAAAAAGGGATGCTAAAAATTGTACTAAAGCAGCAACGCATAACCTAGGACTGTCTTGGGCAACTATTCACCTTGCCACATCAAATTATATCTCTCCTTCAGCCTTCAGTAGTTTGACTTTCTTTGATGTGTACATCATTATATTTTGACAGTCCTTCGCCTCTCTAGTTTGTCTCTTATTTGAAACTACTGGTTTCCTCTTCTTTGGAGCATCATTCACCAGTGCTTCGGCAGCTCTCCTACTGCCATCCTCCCATCCGTGACTCCTGTCAGGATCACAACACCCTCAATTCCAAGTTGCTTGGCATCTTTGTCTCCACTTACCCTTTTTCTCAGTTCAGCCTTTGCCTCCCACTCACATGATCAGACATTAGACCTATAGTACTCCAATAATACAGAACAGTTACAAATACATATTTTAAACATGACATCACCCTACCGTTCTTTCATATTTAGTGAAAGTATTCCTACTTCAAAATTTATCTAACTTTGTGAGAACTGGAATCCACTGACCATTCTTCCACCAACCACCATTCTATTCACGTTTGTGTGTCTCTCCTTACGTGCACTGGTTCCATGGGCAAGCATCACATCTACTCTCTGTAGGTACACTTACCCAGCTCGCCCTTGCCTCCATTGCACATACCTGAGAAAATTTTCAACTTAGAATAACTTATAAAAATCTATTTATGCTGCTTCTCTACTCAAGATCCTGAGTATGGACCTAGAAAATCGAAAAGATTCTGCTGATACGTCCTCCTTCAAGTATATGGCCAAGGATCTCAAAATGACCCTGCATCTTGGCAATTCACATTCTTTATCGTGACTCTCTTGCACTCTCTCTTGTGTCTCAAAGTTTCATAATTCACTCTTGAGCAGTGAACTAGCCATAAACTCCACAGAGAAAAATCTATCCAATACCTCCCTCTATTTTTCTTTATACCTTGAGAATTACTACCTCATATTTTCACATCCCTCCTTCTGTCAAAATGAAAAAAAAAATCTTACTGATATTTTCTAATACCATTCTTTTTTATTGTAACTCTTTCTTTCTATGGCAGGTTGTCAGGTTTTCATCCTGCCTTACTGAACACACCCCAGTTTCTGTTTCTGGATCCTTGATTTCTGCACCAGCTCTTAGACACTGAAACACCCATGGGCTCTTTTTTCTGCCGTCTTCTTAATCCTTACTCTGCTAAGGGATCTCATTCAGTCTCATGGTTTCAGATACTACATATTCACTGAAGTCTTTGAAAATGTTATGTCTGAAATCACTTCTCTGGGGTCAGATGCATCTCCTTACATCTAATGCTGCTTATTGCTTACTTTGCAGTATAAATTTGCATATAAATCTTCATTTAGCATTAATAATGGTACAAACTTAAATAGCCAAACAGAACCTTTGATTCTTCTTATCCACTTATGCACAGTATATGCCCCACACACTTGAGCCTTCTTCACTCTTACTGAATCACCCTGAGCACAACCCTAGGGCCATTTTTGATTGCTTTCTTCGTGCCTTACTTCTATCAAACGCACCAATAATTCTGTCTAGTTTATCTCCAAAATATGACATCGGTCTGACTGCATTCATTATTTCCACCATTAATTCTTGCCAGAAATATTAAAACAACCTTCTAAGTGGTAGTCATTCTGTTGACAAGTTTGAAACTCTTAACCCACCCCAATGGCAGCCAGAGTGATTGTTCCAAGTGTAAATCAGACCTTTTCACTCACCTACACAGAGCCATAGAAAGCCTTTCAATTGCAATTAAAATAAAACCCACATTCCTTTCTCATGTACCTTGCTACTTCTATTTCTCTACTGCACCATCTGGGAAACTGCCCCATTTTAAATGGCAATATGTCTGTCAGCTCAGAAACCAAGCTCTCTCCCTTCCTTCACTGCTGCTTCTTGCACCGTTCACCATGAGATCCTTTCAGAGCTGGGTATTTTTCGCCATTCAAGTCTCATCTCAGTTCAACAGAGGAGTCCTCCTTGAGCATCAGCTTCCTCTTGTCCCACTACCTACATTACCCTCTTTGGTGTTCCTTATTGAACTTACTAAGCTCATTTGTTATTTATTTATCTATCTTTATTTTTTATTTTTATGTGCTTCAGAGATTGGTTTTAATGTTAAAGTCATCTTAAGCAGCTGGGAGTGATGGTTTTAATATTAATATAAGTAGTGTAACCGATAAGACAACCATAATAAAAAAATATCTTAATATTCAGATGAGAGAAAACACAGGGAAAGGTTTGAGCTGTCAGATTATAACTTTCCTCATTTGGAGACAAGTGTATAAACAGTAGGATTTTTTTTTAATTGATATCTAGGGGCACCTGGTGGCTCTGTCGTTAAGCGTCTGCCTTTGGCTCTGGTCATGATCCCAGAGTCCCCGGATTGAGCCCCACATCAGGCTCCCTGCTCGGCGGGAAGCCTTCTTCTCCTCTCTCACTCCCCCTGCTTGTGTCCCTTCTCTAGCTGTGTTTCTCTCTGTCAAATAAATTAAAAAAAAATCTTTAAAAAAAATAAATAAAAATAAATTGATATATAAGGACGCCTGGGTGGCTTAGTTAGTTAAGTGTTTGCCTTTGGCCCAGGTCATGATCCCAGGATCCTGAGATCAAGCCCCATATCAGGCTCCCTGCTCAGCGGGGAGTCTGCTTCTCCCTCTGCCTCTTCCTCCCTGCTTGTTCTCTCTCTCTAATGAATAAATAAAATCTTTTAAAAAATGATATCTAGGGGCACCTGGGTGGCTCAGTTGGTTGAGCATCTGCCTTCGACTCAGGTCATGATCCCATAGACCCGGGATCGAGCCCCACATCGGGCTCCCTGCTCAGCAGGAAGCCTGCTTCTCCCTCTTTCACTCCCCCTGCTTGTGTTCCCTCTCTATCTGTTTCTCTCTGTCAAATAAATAAATAAAATCTTCTTAAAAAATGATATCTAGAAGGTTTATGAATTTTATAGGCAAAGAGATCATGGGTGAGTGACTCAACTTCTCTGGTTTTCAACCTTCTTACCTTTCAAACATTTAACACACAGTATTGACTATCTACTATACTAAGGTTGGTGGAGCCTCAGTAGTAGATGAGAGAGACACAACCCCCATTTCATGGAACTTACACTCTACTTCTGATCACCATCTCTAACTTACCGAGTGTAAGCTCCGAGAGGGCAGGAACTTCATCTGTGTCATGCACAGCCATACCCCAGCAACTGGGACAAAGTAAGTGCTCAGTAGAGTTCATTGAAGCATAAGTGCACGGTTGTAACAATAAAGGAAAGCAGATAGTCTGCAAAACCCGGTGCCAGCCTATTTTGTGAATTTATATTTTGATTAAGCCCAGTAACAATAAAACACTCTCTACCTTCTCTTACCTCCTCAGCAATTAGATGCAAGCTGGTGCTCAGTAGCATCAAGAGATGCTATTTCTTTTGCCCCCAAATTATAACAGTGTCACTAATGTAAATAAACCTCTGCATCATACACACATTTAAAAGTTTTTAAAAGTTTTTCACAGCTTGTTGTCTAAAAGTATTGTCACCTCATTCTACCCACTCTTGCCCAAATGGCTCAGCATACCGCTTTTAATTCATGCCCAGGGTTAAATGTCAGTCACATAAACTCACTAACCTGTTACTTAGAACAGTTGGGACCGGGGGGACAAATGAACCGCTGCCTGTAGCAGCCCATCAGAAATGTACCGTCTTCCTCCCCATGACGGGACAGCTCGGTTCTTGGCCTCTGTAAACTCAGTCCACTGAGTGACAAATAGAACGATGACTTCAGAGTTGGGCAACTCTCTAGCTTTATATCAGGAGGCACCGCAGTGCACAAAAAAGACCGAACTTTCCCAGACATTACCTACAGTAGAATTCTCTCCCAGTTCTTCTCCAGAAAGCAAGAAAGAAACAACACGAAAGATTAACCTAGTTGCAGAAAGAGCAGTGAAGGACTCTGGCAAGGCAGCTCGCGCTGGCAGGTTGGCATCCCCGTGAACAGAAGGCTGGCTTTAGCGTTCCCCTAGGAGCGCTGCTCACATCGGGTCCACACGCTGTGAGTCCAAGAACTGTTTCCCCGGCTATATTTGGCTGACTGGTTATTTCACTTTCTTTTTGCTCTACTCATCTTATTCTGTATCCCCCTGTGAGGTGAAAACAATCCAGATAGAACTAGACCATCTTACAGGACTCGTTATTTAATTTTCTCTTCCTGAATAATTGATAAAGAAGATCTTATCAGCTTGCTTTTCCTGTGAGGTTGCCACACATCTAGGTCTCCCACACACAATGTCTTCCTTCTGTAAACAAGACAGCTCTGGATTCCCACTCACCTCTTGACTCATTGGGGATGGCTGCTGGGTTTGAGTGCTTATTACCAGAACCCCCTACTTCATTCAGGCTGGTCTACTCATAGCCTTGCGGTCATGCTGCCCACATTTCTCTCTCTGCACCATTGCTCTGCCTCACCTCTCTCCTGGACCCTTTGTCTGCCCCTGTCCCCATCCCCGCCCCCCAGTGCAAGCCTGCCGACTGCTGGAGTCTACGTAGGTACTTTCTTGTCCTCATAGTTCTTCCAGTGATCTGTCAGCCCCACTGATTTGTGTGACTCTCATATTATCATATTACACGCTTGCATCCTTCTAATTCGTTTTTAACTTTGCCTTAAGTATCCACATAGGTAATGTCCCATATTTCTAATAACCTAGTGTATTAGTCAGGCTCTCCAGAGAAACACAACTAACCGGATGAGTGTGTGTGTGTGTGTGTGTGTGTGTGTGTGTGTGTATCTATCTATCTGTTGAGAGGGATTTATTTTAAGGAGTTGGTTCATGCAATTGGAGAGCCTTGGCAAATCAAAATCTGCAGGGTAAGCCGGCAGGTTGGAGATCCAAGGAAGTTGTATTTGAGTTCAAAGACTGTCTACTGGCAGAATTCCTTCTTCCTTGGAGGAGGTCGGTCTTAAGGCCTTCAAAATGATTGGATGAAGCCCCCCCCCACACAACAGAAGATAATCTGCTTTACTCAAAGCCTACAGAAGTAAGTGTTAATCTTCTCCAGAAAGCACCTTCACAGCAATATCTAGGATGCTTAGTCAAATATTTGGGCACTGGACCCCAGCCACGTTGACTATAAAATGTGCTGTCACACCTCACACTGTCATTTGTATAAAATAAGAAGTCAGTGCATTGAATGTATGTGTGAGTGGCCATTTCGGATGTATAAACCAAATTCCACTGGGTTGGACATGTAGCCATCCTTCCAAACTCCTTGTCCATCTGTCATCCTTTTTGTCACTTTGTGTTCCTCAGTCCGTGTGTGTGCCTTACTTTTTCCTGAAAGGGGACCTTTGAATGTGCTTTCCTTGTTTAGATGCTTTCTACTTGTATTTTGTCCTCCTATTCATCCCTCAAACAGTTGTAATTTTCCCAAGGAAACTTTTAGACCCACCAGACTGATGTACTTTCCTCAACCCTATATTCTCATACTACAGAATGCTGTATCTTTTGTAGCATCTAGCAAAGTAGTGTTTTTCACATTTATTTATTTCACATCATTTAATTAATGCCTGTCTTCTATATTTGACTATAAATTTGATGAGAACAAAGACTATGTCTATTTTTACATATCTTCCCACCCCCAGCTTCTACCAGTGTCCAATATATAGAATGTAATTGATAAATTTGTGTTAATTTTGTTGAAGCTTTATTAAAATGAATTAAGAGCCAATGAGATTAATATTCCTTCTCTTACAAAATGCTTCTAAAAAGGCAGACGGCAGCTACACACTGCTAAAACAACCAAACCAAAACAGGAAGAAAGTCAAGCTGTAATTAATTTTTTTAAGATGTATTTATTTATTTTAGAGAGAGGGAGGGAGAGAGTGTGGGGTGGGGGTGTGCAGAAGGAGAGAATCCTCAAGCAGCCTCCCTGCTGAGTACAGAGCCCCAGGACCCCTGAGATCATGACCTGAACTGAAATCAAGAGTCGGACACTTAACTGACTGAGCCACCCGGGTGCCCATAGCTGTAATTAATTCTTATGCACTAGGCTAAATCACCTGTCATCTGCCTGAACTGCCTGCTGTTCAGGCAGAGTCTCAGCATCAGAAGAGTAAGTTTACTGGCCTTCCAAGAGCAGATAAACACAACTCTTCCGTTAATTAACACATGTGGACATTATGCTCTTTGAAGTGAGAGACACAAATAAGGGAGAGAGAAGGAGGGAGATCAACCTTAAATTTAAAGTTGTTGACCACAGAGTTTCTAGGCATCTGTTACTCGATGATACGTAATTAATTGGCAATGTGTGAACCAGTAAGTAGTTTGGAGGCAAAATGTTTATCACTTTTAAGGTTGGATGTTCTGATCAGAATCTCACGCAAAAAAAAAAAAAAGGTCTTTAATTCTTTGAATGTTTCAAACTGTTGCATAAGTTATCCCTAGAAACTTTTAGTCTAGATTAAAATTTTATGAGATTCAACCTTGCTTCTTGTGAAGATTGCTGCCTTTTTGTATCCTCCATAAGAGTTAAAAATGCATATTCTCCTGCTTCAAACCTACAGAGTTCTGGCACTTCCATATACGAGGTAAAGTGGTATAAATAAAACATCTCAGTGTTCCATTCGAACATTTAAATAATCCCTCTTATCCTGATGCTTTATTCCCTTACTGTAGTTTATCTTAAAGAGCCATGTCATACCTGTGGCTCAACTAGTCACTTGACCTCAGCATGTTTCTATACCTTCATTTGTAAAGTAAGAACAATAGGAACGTATAACCCGGAGGCTATTCTGATGATCTTATAAAGCTCTGTGCCTAAAAGCCCCTTGTCAACTAAGCAATATTTTTTAAATTGAGACAGAATTTAGATATATCTTTATATTGCTTTCAGGTATAACATAAGGGTTTAATATTTGTGTATATTATGAAATGATCACCACAATCAATCTAGTTAATGTCTATCACCACATATAGTTATAAATTGTGTTTCTTGTGATGAGAAACATAAGTAAGCCTTGCTTTCTAAATAGCAGTGCAATTATTATAAATCAGATGAGATATTTTAAGTGATCCATTCGGTATATAATTATCCAATCAAATGGCAATGGCCATACCTTTATAGCAACCATATTCAAAAATGCTCTGCCTAATTTATCAGGCTGTTTATCACCACATAACCCCTATTCCCTACACTGTTCTTCATCTTAAATACTGTCTGTTCTATTCCAACGAGTATTTCCTTAAAACAAATCAATGTATAGCTGATCAATGATAGAGGAATGAAGTCAGTGTAACACACAAGTTGACTTGATTCCTATGTAGCCTTTGTGAATTAGTATTTTGCTTCAATAATAATAACTGCAACTGAAGGCAAAAATTGCTAATGTGCTTGAAAACAGGAAGCCAGGCTAGAGGAATGCTATATAGTGTAAATAAATGTCCCACAACTAGTCAGTTTAGCAAACATAGAGTGAAGACTTAAGTGGGTTTTGACTGTTGCATAGCTATTGCTAACTAGAGAACTCCTTCATATATTCCCCAAATCCTAACTCACCTCTGTCTCACTTAAGCTCAGTAATACTTTCTAACTTCTATTCTACTCGAATTAACCAATCACTTCAGCCACTCCTGTTACAGGTTTTGCAACCGTGATAATGGCCATGTAGGTTAGTTCTAAAAGCACAGGCTTTAGAAACAGACAGACTTGAGAGTGAATTCTGATCCCCACCAGTTGACTGATCTTGGGTGAATCCCTAACTTCTGGAAGCTGCTGTTTGTTCATCTAGACAATAGAGTTAATAATATTACCTGCCCCTGGTTCACTGTGGGGATTAAATGGCACAACCCCTGTAAAATTATTATGCACCATAACTACTGCATTTAAATGATTGTTGAGACATAGTAGATATTAACAGTATGTGTAGTCGTTTGTCTGCTCATCAGTTGATTTCCAGTTTCTAATTCTTTGGCTTTTTCTGTATAACAAAAAGTATTTGTGCATTTTAAGCTGTGAAAATGAATGCTGGACCCCTGTGTCAGCAAAATTCAGCACATTGATTTTTCATTCTATTTCACCGTGTTAAGTAAAAAGTTTGATCTCCGTTATCTGCAGATTATCTGCGTATTTGAAATGAAGTATTGCCTCATAGGGATTACCACTCTAGATAATTATCTCAGCTCCTTACTTCACATTTGTGTTTAGCCTTAACATCTCAGCCTTTCTGGCCATCTTGTGTCCTTAATTGTGACTGTGTTCCACAATTTATTACTGATATTAAAAGCGCCAAAAAGCAGATATCATTATCTTCAAGGAGATTCCAAAGCATGTCCCAAACCTGATGCTGAGATCTAAACCACTCAGCATGTCTGGCAAAATACTCACTATATAGCTATCTGTTTTTGGAGTAAGTGCCCCTCTCCATTCTAGTTAATTGAAAACAACTCTAAATTGCCCTCCTGAGCATAAAGAACCAGGGATTAAGATATAGTAGCGGAAAAGTATCAGGGTTTTAAAGACTTATATAAACAACACAGTTGTTTGAGCGGGTGACAAATAAATTCAAGCTCCCCAGGACACACTTGTTTAGGATTTTCCCAATTAGGCATTTTATTTGATCTTCGGGTCTGGGTGAGCCACAATTCTCTAGAATTGAAGAGGAGATTAATGGACCAGAGACAATGGCTAATTCATCTCCAGGGCTTTGTTTATTGCTTGTCTTTGCTAATTTAATACCGTTATTTCCAAACTTAAATAAATCAAAATGAGAATTGGGCTAGGGCAGCACATCTCGATGAGCTATGCAATTACAGGGTGATTCTTCAACTTTCCCACCTTTATATTAAGTATCTTCACTTGAAAATAATGCTCCCTTTTGGGAGAGGTGTAAATAGCAGAGGAATAACACTTTGCATATTATCTCTATTAAGTCTGCTCATTGGTGGCAGGGAGGATAGAGAATAATTTAGCATATTTACAAAGAGGCTGAAGACACAGACTTCTCAAAAGAGCTTCAGTTTAGGGACCTGATTGCTCATAATAGCTTTGGGGAAAATGAATACAATATGGGGCACAGATAAAAGAAAGCAGGTTTTTCTTAATGATGGCTCTAGAATCAGAAATAAAGCACAGCAGGTCGGGAAATCCTACAGGAAAAAAAAAAAAATTACGATACTGCCTATCTGTGGCCATACTTGGTTTTCTATTCTTGCATGCCCTCATCGTTGAATTTGGGAAATTCATTTTTGTAAGTGCAGTTTCAGGAAACAGCAATGATGCTTTGTCTATCTTGTTGAAGAAGAATTTAAAATCACTTTGTTTATTCCTACCCCAAATCAAAGGACACTGCTAATTTCTCTGAACATCAGCAAATCAGTAAGCAATACGAAGAAAACACATATTTCAAGAAAAAAGTGCAAACACAAAAGGGTATTTTGTTGTTTTGTTTTTCCACTTTTATTGGGAGATAATTGACATCACTGTGTAAGTTTAAAGCATACTATGTGATGGTTTGATTTACATATATCAGGACTCATGAAACCTTTAACTCCTACTCCTTTACCTTGCTAGCCCAGAGTATGAATTCTGAGCTCAGATGTTGCTGAGTAGCTGAACATTTAATCATCTTGGGGTGTCACACTTTTAGATCGATTTATATTAGTTCAAAAAAATAATAATTCTCTCAAGCTCACCAAAATCCTTGAAAAACTTCTTAGCCACAAAGCACTGTCTTCAGAGCAACATGGAAATGTGTGGCAAAGTCCTTATAATTCTAACTCAAAAACACTGTCTTTTGTCATGCACAAACAGTAGAACCAAAACTAATTGTTTTTAACATCTAACACATGCCTCTATTTGCTTATTTGGGAAGCATAATGGTTATGCAATAATTGAAAATAATTTAAAAGCAGTCCATCCCCAATGAGAAAAAACATAATGATGATAATTAAAGTTTATTAGGTTTGTAAAGAACTCAACAGATTATCTTGTTTAAAAGTACTTTATTTATTTATTTTTTTAAGTTGTCTCTAACATATGGGGAAGGGAGAAACAGCTCCCCCAGGGCCACATAGAGAGTCCAGTTTTCTTTTTATTACTCTATGCAAAGATTCTCAGACAGTCTTAGTTGTCAAATGTGTATCTTTATTTTTTTTTCCTTTCATTTTATCTAACCACAGGGAGAACAGCCCGGGAAGTGAATGTTCTTTCGCCACACTCTATCTTGAGTGCTAGTCCCTACTAGATCACCTTGGGATGACACTTAAAGAACTGTGGTTTGATTAACCTCAGTCTTGTTTCCCTTTTACAGTCTTAACTGTTAAGTTCCTGTTTTCAACATTTCTCTTCTCAGGCAACATTCACAATTCATGAAAATAGTCCTGCTTTCCTAATTGAAACTCTATAGCTTATATTGTATCATTTAGCAAAATGATAAAAATTTATTTTATTTTAGAAACAAGTAATGGAGAGTTCCAAAGTCATCAATTTTCCCAGTTACAGGAAGTTTACAAATGTTCCTTAAGCATGTGTCTCTTCTACGCACAAAAATTTATTGCACCCCTGATAAAGAATTATCCTGGCAATAGAGGCATATACCGTGTGGAAGATATGAATGGAATATGAAACCTTCTGTTTTTGACTCTTGTACAGGTGACATGGTCTTTACAAAAACGACTTAAATAGAAAGTAGCAATATCCATGCGTTTTTGAAAGCCACCAAAGATATTATGGGACTTCAGAATAAAAAAAATATTTAACATATTTGCAGCACTTACTAAATGCTAGGCAATGTTCCACAGGCTTTACTTACATTAATTCTTTAGTCCTCACAGCAGCCATATGACTGTTTTTATTGTCACCCACTTTTTATTGATGAGGAAACCAAGAACTGGAAACAAATGGTAGGTTCTGGGTTTTACCTGAGGCACAGCAAAACTACAGAGGAACTAACCTGATATACTGTCTTCCTAAGAGTCATGAAATATTATAGCTGTTCTCAGAAGTGAAACCAAAGGAAGCCGCATGTACTCTCTCCACACTTTTTTACACACTGTGTTTTCAGACCCACTGTAAAATCCCAAGGAAGTCATTTCCTATCTGGGAGCACCTGGGGAAGAAAATACAGTCGCTCTCCTTATCTATATTCAACACGAGGTTATCTTCCGTGATGACACTCTCTAGCATTTGAATACACAGGAAACACTGTAGGAATTTATCAGAATAGTGGGGAAATAAAAGGGGGAAAATATCTATTACAGTTTTTGGGAAATTCAAATAATGGCAGATACCTAAGGGCTGCAGCACCAAAAATGCGTGCGTACCTAGAGAAAACTCAGCACCCAAGTAATTTTTGAAATTAGGAAACACAATAGGATAAGAACTGTATTCAAAGGAGGAGCATTATGAAGAAACATAAAACTAGAAAGGGACATTTCAAACTCTTTCTGTCAAGCTTCTGTTTACTGTGGACACGATCATTCTTTACCAACTCCACTTGGCCCATCGATGGAAAAAGTTGAAAAGTGCGCTCCTTACGACAAAACTAACACTACACCTAAAATACTACACACCACAAACAAGAGAACTAGTGTTCAGAACTGCCCTTTTATTCATTTCCTTTTTTTATTTATTTGCATATCTTTCCACAATATCTCTTAATGAAATTCAAGATGGAAATGTTATCAACTGTTAGTTGCGTTACTAGCATTGGATCAGACTTAAGCAATTTAGTAAGTTCCACCTTTCAAAGAATGTTCAAAGAATAATTCAGAAAGCGTGTGTCTTTTCTCTCTAGGGCCACACAATTAAGATAGGGTCTAAGAACTAACACTTACTTATATTGAAAGGAACCATTGCCTCAAGTAAGGACTTTAATGTTCTGTCACTATTCACAGGATCTCAATAGTCACTGCTGTGCTGGTGTCTACTTTTGATTCCTGCTGTCTCTGAAACAGTGGTAGTAAAGCAGAAGTCATGGTTTGTAAGATAGAGTTTTGAATAAAAATAAATTTGTTCGGGCGCCTGAGTGGCCCAGTGGGTTAAAGCCTCTGCCTTCGGCTCAGGTCATGATCTCAGGGTTCTGGGATCGAGACTCATGTCGGGCTCTCTGCTCTGCAGGGAGCCTGCTTCCTCCTCTCTATCTGCCTACTTGTGATCTCTCTCTCTGTGAAACAAATAAATAAAATCTTAAAAAAAAAAAACAAACATTATTCTGTTAAAAAAATTAATTTGTTCATTCAACAAAGGTGTAGGACTTCTGGGCACTGAATAATCAAATATGAATTCAGGAAATAGTACATTACAACAGGGTCAAAGAAAAGGAATTAATTAAAGGACAAAGAATGATGTAGTGCCCCATAACTAGTAACTGTGGGGTGTTCTTTCTAGCCTGAGCCCTAAAGGCCAGAATCTAGAGATCCCTGGATGGAATGGGCTATCTTTCCAGAGTGAGGGAATCAGTCCGAGTCTCACTGTGCCCTTACCCTGTGATCTCCTGCTGGTCCTTCCCACCAGGCAAACCCAAGCAGAAACCTCCTGGAGCCCAGAAAAGATAGAAATTGGGCCAGAGAAACTAAAGAACGATATCTAGAACAAACACAACACAGCACCTTCCTTTGAGTAGCTTATTAGCTAATGGGAACACACAAGTATATAAACCAATTGAGATAATAAAGTATCATTTGTTCTATAATAATATTATTATGCCAGCACACTTGATACTGTATGAAGCCGTTAGTCTTCGCTGTGCCTTCCATCATCCTATGTAACAGAAAACGTGTGAACAAAGATACTGAAGGTTTGGGAAGGAGCCTGTGGAGAGGAATGAAGGAAAAGCAGTAACAAGGAAGAAAGCTAAAAACAAAGGAAAATGCCAAGTTTTGTTTCCACGTGGAAAAACCAACAGGTAATAAAAGACTCCCCTAAAATTCGGAGCAAGTAATTTTCAGTTATTGACAAGTCAGTCTAAATATCCATATTTAGCTGCAAAGACATCATCACGGATCAATGGAATCATTAACATTCAGATTGTTGGAAGGAATCTTTTTTTTTTAAGATTTTATTTATTTATATGACACAGAGAGATTACAGGTAGGCAGAGAGGCAGGCAGAGAGAGAGCAGGAAGCAGGCTCCCTGCTGAGTAGAGAGACCGATGAGGCCTTGATCCCAGGACCCTGAGATCATGACCTGAGCCGAAGGCAGAGGCTTTAACCCACTGAGCCACCCAGACACTCCAGACTGTTGGAAGGAATCTTAAGGAAAGGTCTTTCCTTTTTTTTTCTTCCTCTAATTCTCTCTTTCATATGGATTTTGAACATTTATTATGTAGTGTGCTTTTTATAAGGCAGTGTGAATAAAACATTAAGGAAAGTTGACACACTCTGTGCCATCTAAAACTTACATTCTATTGAGTATAGTTGACCTACACCAACTACACATAAATCCAAAATACAATGTGGTTAATCTTATAATGGAAAAGTAGGGTGCAGCCTGACCAAGTCTAAGAAAAAACAGCCAAGCTAATCTGGGGGTACAGAGAAACATTAGGGAGAACTTCCCTGAAATGGCAGTGCTTGAGCTGAGAGTTAATTAGGTGAAGTGGTGAGAAAGTAGAAATGGAAACAAAATCTACATTTAATCTTAAAGAATTAAAAAATCTGAACATTTCTGTGAAATAATGGAGAATATTGATTAGAAAGACATTTAGGATAGCTATATCTACATATCTATATCTATAATATTTATGGAAACGTACTTAGCCCTGCGTATAATTTTTCTATGGGGAAAATCAGAAATAGTCAATTTATAGGAATAAAAAGGTTGGAATACAAGGGTGAGATGCACAATGAGAGATACTTCAAGGATATTTGTAATATTTTCTAGAGATATCCAACCCACAATACTAAGACAAATGGAAGATTTTTATTTCAGTCAGAAATTGAAGCAATTAGTAAAAGTGTGAAATCCATAATCATTTGTTGAACTGCTTTTAAAAGTGTTTATCATCACATTTAGTAAATTTCACTATCATAATTGACCATATTCTTCTCTCACACATGGCAGGAAGAAGCACACATGCTCCTTACTGATGCCACTAGAAGGCACATGCACTAAACCCCAGGAGCAAAATTTAACTTTAATGCATATATAGGAAAATCACTTTACTCATAACTATGCACAAGTATAATTACTGAACAAGGATGAAATGGCATGCAATTAAGTGGAATACCCAGGGATCACCCAGGGCATAGTTACAGAATAGAGGAGACCAAGGAATAGCTGTTCAGGGAATAGCAAAATCATCGAAGAACAATGTTCTTTTTCCCTCTCCTGTTGACTTCTCAGAGGAGGCTGGAAATCTGTCCTCTTGGAATCAGATGAACTAATGCCCTTCCAAACAATCCTCTGTCCTCTCTTCCTGGTTACATCCAGATTCTCTCTAATCAGAGATTCTCTCAGATTCTCTGGATTTTAAGGACCACTCTCCTCTCCCCCAAATCATCATAACAAAAATGGGGGCTGGATCTGTTATGGTATGTCCAGTTCCTTAAAGTTTTATCTTAGCACAGTAACAGAACATTAGGTCTGATGTCACCAAGACCTTGAAAAATGATACACTGACATCATGTGCGACTTTATTACACAGTTATGCTCTGTGAATGATTATTCTATGTCCCAGGTTTCCAAAGACAGTCTCAGTTGATGCCTGTTGCCTTAGTGTAATTATTAATAGTACCCACTTTCATTTCTAAAGGTATACTAATTTAAGTGATAAATTGGACAGTTGCTCAGTTGATGAGAGTAGTGTAAGGATAGCATGCTAAGGAGGAAGTATGCTATTAGAGTGAATCAGTGTTTTTCAAGGGAAAAAATTAAACTCAAATCAATGCATCTCCATTTTGTCTATGCACTGCTTGGCAGCAAATATGAATTACAGAAGGAGAGATATTGAACTAAAAATCCGATACAATCTATTGTAAATTATATGTAATGAATACAGTTCCCCTCTTTGGGACAGTGACAAAGTTTTCTTCAGCAGCTTACGAGATGTTGGCCATTTCCTATTTTTTTTTTCAAGATTTTAACTTGTATTAGATCAATTGGGATCATTGTGCAGGTCCATCATTACACAGATTTTTATATGCATTGACCTATTTTCTCTCCAGAGGCCATGATATTCTCATAGAACATGATAATATGTGCCTGGTCCCATGCAGCAGAGCATGCCCTAAACTTTACTCCATGATACCTGAATGACCTACTAGAATTCAAGGGTGTTTTAAGCAAATAATGGAAGAGGAACACATTAGAGCCCATCTCACTATCTGACTTTCTGTATGGATTGTACTTGATTTCTTTCTCAGTACTTTAATCTTTGGAAATTCTGCATTGAAATTTTTGTGAAGATACTGTGTTACTCATGTAAGATTTCCTTGAGAGCTGAGCCCATACTACAATTCTTTGCATAAAGAAGAAGGAAAACACAGTTCGAACAAAAAGTTACTAAATATACTTACAGGTCCATCCATTCTGTGTCTTGAAAACTATCATATCTGTTCTTCTCTACCAAAAACTGATAAGGAGATCTGAGGGAACTAAAAATTTATAATAAAGGAGGATATCTGAAATGCCTTCCACCAGCTGCTTAAGAAATAGTAGTGGAGTTCAACTAGCAGTGATGTGTTGGATCAGTTCAACACGGAGATCTAACAGAAAAACAAAAACATGTGGTTTATTTCATCAGTATAGTGTGAAAATCTGCTTTATTTCATCCAGAGAAATCAACAGATCACATGCAAATGGAAAGAGTGAACTAAGTTTCTAGTGAAACAAGCCAAGAAAAGAGTCAGACAAACAAAAGTGTAGCTAAAAACTTTCACCCTGGGGGGTAACATTTATTTCTAGATAAATACGCCATGCTCCTTGGATTTGACTCCAATACCTATTTATGTAGATGGAAAAAGAGAACCAACCAAATGTCCCCCTTCGCCACTTCAAAAAGTAACTGCTGGGAAGAAGCAATTACAGTCAAATTGCTTACACCTTAAACCCCAGGTGCTCTAGACGGATGGACAACCCCCCTACAGAGTGAATCTGTAGCTCTGAGACTCAGGGGAGTGAAGGAGGCAAAGCCATGGCAGGTGTGTTTTGTAGGAGAGAAAACAGAAAGACCTTCAAAGTTAAAAGACTAAAGGCCTGTGGGAGAGGGTGAGAGACCTATTTCAACAACAAAAGTGCATTTTTAGAAAACCAAACATGCATTTGTCAGGACAAAGTGAAAATACAAAAGAAAGAATAGATGTGGGAGAGGAGGGATATTATATAAATCAAAAGGATGAGTCATTGTCTGTACAGGTTTCCCAGCTGGACTATGGTTTATATATTCCAAAAAAATTTTTTTTGAGAAACTGTAATGCACAAAGCTCTGTGAAGAACCAAAGATGAATCAGATACATAAGGATCCTGCCCCAAGAGTGAGCTTTTAGAAGAAAGAGGATAGCTAACCTGTAAACAAAAACATAGGAATGTAAGTAATACAGGTTGCACAACTAGCAAAGGAACAAATCTTCAAGGGAACATGCAAGAGTTTGAGAACTTAGATATCACACTTGCTGAGTTTGGATTCCTGGTTCCCCCACTAAGTAGTTGGGTGGCTGTGGGCAGGTGTTTAAAACTAAAATGAAAATCATGAATATAATCTTCACATGATTACAAACGAGGATTAAATTAGATAGTCCATATAAAGTATCTAGTGCCTTATCTGGCATGAACATTAAGTAGAAGTAGGGACATGATTTGTCCCAGCAGGTTCCCAAGGAAGCCTGCTATCTCAAGAGTGTTGATTTTATTTAGAAAGATGAAGTAATAACAACACATCTTACAGGACTCTAGCATAGGAAGGGAAAAGTATCCCCCCCCCCCCCCCGCTCTTATCTTCTGGGTTCTTGGGTGAGACCTCCTATAAAAGAACTAACAGGAGAAAAACAGAGGTTTAATAACATGTATACCTCCTACATACATGTATGGGATCCCAGAAAAAAGAAGAACTCCCCAACAAGGCCCAGGCCACCACCTGAGACTTCCTCTGCAGGGTGAGGGGTGGAGTCATTTATGGGAGGCTCTCAGGAAAAACACTGTGATCTCGAGTAAGGTTGTTGATACGGGCTTAGGTCTTCACCTCCACTGATAACCCCTTCTAAAGATTTAGTAAAGAGAGAAAGGCAGCCTTACAAATGGAGATTTTCCTTATAAATGTAAATGTCTTCTCACAAAGGAATAACTTCTCCTCGGTTTTCTGAGCTTTTCTTGTGTCTGCAGTTTCCTAACAATGTGGCTCAAGGTAATCCTTATGCCAAAGATACATATTTTGGGGTGGCAAATTCTGCTTTCCTTCCCTAGGAAGGTAATAAGCAAAGTATTAAAAATGATCTTTGTGTTCCACGCGTTCAATGAGTTGCATTATCAATGCAGAAAAACAGAGGTGCAGATTGGATGAGTTTTTTTTGGTGATTAACAATTTCCCAATTATCAGTCACTTTCTTTGGATAGAGGCTTTTCTCCAAGACCTACCCCCTCTTTGGATTTTTACAATAGGTTGTAGTTGTTTGCAAGGTTTCTATGCAAATCTCTACTGAGGAAATCCCAAACTGACTATGAGCCCAGGTACCTTGCCCTTTAATTGATTTCCAGATGGAGAGCACTGCCCGGGGAGTCATGCAACACACTCCTGTTGAGCCATTCTCCTTTATCTAGATTACCCTTGATGTGTTATCAGGAAACCCTGCAGTGCTCTCTCTCTTCAGGGGATCGTTCTTTCCTTTGGGTGGAGATGCCAGGGTTTTACAGATAACACAGTTGGGGGTTTTCATGGCCATCCCTCTCAGGGGCACAAACTGAGAAGCAGAACCTCTCTTGCAGCTAATAGAACTCAGCCTCTTGAATTCTAGCAATGCCGTATTCAACACTGTATATTCTTTTAAATAAAGCACTTTAAAAAAAAAACTTTGTCAACACACTGATGATTTACTCAAGAGCCAACACTATCAGATACCTGTGGTTTCTCTGTTCTTCCTGGGGGGGCTTCAAAACCCGCCATCTCAGATCTCAGCACTTCAGAGAGTTTCCCCTGAAGCCGTGTTTATCAGCATAGGCTAAAAAACAAGGTCCTGCTTTCCTTCACACACCTTTTCACCACATTAAAATCCATGCTGCACCAAAATAACAACTCTCTCTACATCAGCTGCTGGTGAGTTTGGGGGGTGGCTGCCGTGCATTCTAACTTCTTACCATCACAAATCACAAGCCAAGTGAAAAAATAATACAAGTGGACTTTTGCCAGATCTTAAAGCCAATACTGTTCTCTCCATAGGATATAGCTCCACCTTATGGCAGGAAATTATTTAAAGTGGAGACAGGATGGGGAAGGCACAATGGTGGAGTGCGTGGTTTTTTGTTTTTTGGTTTTTGCCTCTTTCTCTAGAATCATAGTTTTCCCTTCCCTTCAACTGCAAGTTCAGTTCTACGTGCTACGTGCAGAAGAGAGAGGAAGGCAGTTCTTGCGTTTGTCATCCTTGGGCTGTAATGCCTGTGAATGCCTGATGCTTAACCTCTTTAACTACGGCTTTGAGCCTGAGGATGACTCAGGAGATGAAGGATGGGTTTATAAGGCTCAGGGGCAAAATCATGTGCTTTGATATTCTGGTTAATAATGCTTTATTAAATTTCTCTCTGATAACTCATCACCTATCTCTCCCTTTACCTGTTTTGTGTGTGTGTGTGTGTCTTATCCATCTTTCCTCCTTGCTTGGTACCAGTGTCTGTATGCTGGCTCCTGGAAGCCAAGAATCACCTCCTGCTGGGCCAAAACAGTGAGTCAAGTTTTCTTTTAGACTCTTCACAACTTTCCCTTAGATACTCCCTTAGATATCCCTATACTCCGTTCCCTTACAGCCATATCCTTAGGTGACAGCTGGCCCCTATGACTTGCTTTCAGACATTGTCATTGAGTATACTGGCTTTGTTAGAGATAGGTTTTGTCTTGATATTTACTGGGAGAGCTCTATGTTGGGAAAGAAAAGAGGATTAGTTTTGTTGCTATCCTTTCCCTGCACCTAACTCTGTTAGCCAATGGGGGTATCTTATCAGATTTAAATCCACAGCTATCCTCCCAAATACCCACATTCGCCATTTACTACAACATTCAAGTGTTTTGCCAAAGGTCAGGGGGCTAATAAATCCGCTACACCAAATTTTTCTACCATATCATTTGGCTGAACCTTTGAGAAGAGAGTTTCATGGTAGATGAACATTTAGCATCTTTTGAATCCCACTGAGAACATAACTAGCTATTTTGCCTACAAGCTTTCCCAGAACAAAAACGTAGGAGGAATCTTGAACAGAATCTTACATATCTTACTCTATCCATGTAGTAAGCCTTTATTAGGTACCTGATATAGGTAGGAAACTGCTTTGGGAATTTTAAGAACATAACAGCAATAGAAGATTATCATTTCCTTCCTCAGTGGTACTAGTGACTTAACTCATTCAGCATTGATGAACAACACTCATGTTCCTGGCAATGGGAGAAAAGCTGAAGTTGTATCTGCAGGAGAGGGTAGATGTGTAAATGACTTTTATTAAATCCACTTAGAACTGTGGAATTGACAAGAGAAAGGATTCGATACTTTCTAGGTGAGAGAAGGAAATGGGCTTTGAAAGTGCCTCTTTGGGGAAGTCTTACTGGAGCTGGGTCTTCAGGCGAGTGTCTCAGGTTTCCTATTTCACATTACTCATTATCAGATGAAACAGTGAGATTATATATGTGTGTGATCCATTTCTGTGATCACTATATAGCACAAATTTTTATCATTTAAATTGAGGGTTCAATAACTTCTCTGTGACTCCTTCAAATTCTCAGAGTACTTACTACCATCTCCTGGTCAGCTTTGAATCTAAGTTCCTGCTTCCACATGTGTAGTTCATGTTGGGGACTGTCTCACCCTTGCCCTGGGCTGGCTGCTCCCCTTACCTGTAGAGTCCAGTCTTTTCCCTTATTTCTATCCCACAAGGCATTTGTGAGTATGTAATGCATTTTGGTGAATGGAACATAGGTTTGGGGAAATTAAAGAGAAGATGATAATGACGTAGGTGATGGTGATGGTGATATTGATAGATGATATAAATAGACCTCACAAAAATGCAAAAACTCTTTAAATTGCATACTAGATATTTTGTAATTAAAACTTTTCTGGGCCATTTCCCAAACACATTGTCTCGCTTCCTGCCAAATTGCTTAGACTTTTCTCTTTCTTCCCACATCATTCCTTATCACCCACCAGAATCCCAAATTCTTCTTCGCCTTTTTGCAGGAAAAAGTGACAGTTACACCGAAGTCAGCACAGTCCATCCTTACCAATTCATTCTTATCAAAGATTATTCTCAGGAGAAAAAAGAGCCCTCGTTTTTGCATAGGCCATAAGGCATACAAGGCAGACATGGTTTTATATTGCAGAGTTTATTTTCCTCGATTATATTTAAAGAAGTTTGTTAAAGGAAAGACAACAGGTCCAAGATGGAGGTGCTAAGGCTTGGCACCCATCACCAAACTGAGATTTAAGTTCATTACTGCTTGGGCTCCCCTAGAAATGGAATCTTAACCCCATCAATCAGGAACTACCTTCCCAACACTAGTTAGGTAATCTGCTGATAAACTGCCATCCCCTGTAAAGAAAATAACCTGGCAATAACCAATCCACTTCTCTGTTTAGAACAACTTCCTTACTCATGCTCCCTTTTATCTATAAAAGTCTTGCATTTTGTACAGCTCCTCAGAGCTTTTTTCTGTCTGCTAAATTGGATACTACTGCCCAATTCATGAATCACCGAATAAAGTCAATAAGATCTTTAAAATTTACTCAGCTGAATTTTGTTTTTCAGCCGGCACAACAGTGTGTAAACACATAGCAAACCCTTAGTAAGTGGTCGATATTAATCAATTGGAACACAACACAATTATGTAAGAATAATCATAATAATTGTTAATACTGATCAAATGAAAAAAATGTGTTGTACATTCATGTCAGACACCTGCAATTTTAATTTCTTTCATCAGAAGAACTAGTTTATCTTGCTTAAATTGTATTTTTAATTACACAGTACTAGGTATAACACTTTGAATCATGCAGTTGAACATCTCAGCTCCAAGAGTGATATATAAACTGAGAGGGATTATTTGCTAGACACAATATAATAATAGCCCTTCAAAATTATCGACAGGATAAATATTTTCATCTTGACAAACTGATGCAATTACTGAAATGATTACCTATCTATCCGTTATCTCTATCAGTCTACCTGTCTATCTGCCTCTAGAGGAAAGCAAAGAAAATGATAAGGATATCGTCTTATTTAAAAAACAAAGTACCAGTATTACATTGTATGTTCACTAACTGGAATTTGGATAAAAACTTAAAAAAACAAAATAAATATTAGAAAGACACATTATTTCTCCTTTCTCATGTCTTTTGTTTAGACCCTGTTGACATGTTTATTTTTACTTTGCCGATGTTTTGCCTTGGATCTTATGCAAATCTCATTTGTGATTTGGCATCGAAGTCCAAGGGCAGCTGTACATGTGAAGGCTTCTTTATTATTCCATATACATTGTTCATGTTATTTTCCAAACAATAATAATTCTGATTTATGATAAGATTTGGTACGAGTGAAATGCTATCCTGTACTACTCAGAATTGTTCCACATACTTTAATTTTTTGGTTGCTACCAGTATGTAACGCCAAGAGAGTATTTTACTTCTTTTACATCTATCTCCATAATGTCTTTTGGTTTAGCCTTGTGACTGATATCTAAACAGTACTAAATGCGCAAGTTTTTAAGGTATTTGATAGATTTTTTTTTTTAAATCTTATGGCACAGCTTTTGAAAACATCAGTTTAGAGAATAGAAGACTTTTTTCACAGTGATATCTCCTGCAGTATTTTGAGAAAGCATATTTTAAAACACAACACTGATGTGCAATATAGTCTAATGCCTGTTTCTTGATTTTGAATTTATATGTAGAGTTCTGTCATATCAGCCAGATAGGTCCATGATGATCTGAGGAAGTTACTCTGTGTGTTCCAGTGATAGAACACTCTAGATAGAAATCTTATATATCAAAGTCTCTTTTTCAATTTCAAACCATGAAAGCAACATAAGGAAACAAACGAACAAATATATACGTAAAAAGTGATTAACAAATTATATGAAAACTTTTTATTATTGAATAAGTTAAATAATAGCTTCCACATTATGCTATTTTCTTAAGTTAGGGAAACATTCTTCAGCGTCAGTTAAGTACTTAATAGAGACAAAAATAATTGGTTTATTTTAGTCTGTAGCTTAAATCTAAGGAAATCCTTAGTCAATAATCTATTAGGTACTGCATGCTACCAGATTGTGATAAACAGTTATTCACATTAATGGAAGGAAAGAAAAGCAGATCTACAAAATCAGTTCAATTTGGCTTCAGATACGTTTTGATTCATGTGTGTCAGCATTTCTCAAACTTGGCACTATTGACATTTTGGTCTAGAAAATTTTTTGTTGTGGGGTCTGTTGTACCTTGTAGGATGTTACCAGCCCCTCTGGCCTATACCCAGAAGAAACACCAGTACGCCCCTCAGTGGTCTCCAAAAAATGTCTCCCAACATTGCCCAGTGTCTGCAAGGGTGGGGAGCAAGCCGTCTCTGGGAAGAGCCCCTGATACACATACAGCTGTTTTGTTTTATGAATGAAAGAGTCACACATTTCATTATAAATGACAAATCCATCTAAAGATCTGACATAACCTAACTGATGTTCATATCTTACCAATATAACTCAAATAAATCAGACTGCTTCTGTGCGAGGCTTAGCTGGCGGCCTCTGAGTAATACATAGGATCAATCCATTGATTAATAGACAGATACCATTTCCCACAAACCTTGCAACAAAAGGTTGTTTTAAGCAAACTTACAGTTTACTTAAAGGCTTTTAGAAGTAAAAATAATGGTAGATGGTGGATTCCAAGATGTGTCTCTTCCTTGGCAGAGTTCTATTTAGGATTTTTGAGGAACCATGTTGCTCTCATAACATATGGAAAGTTATTTTCTCCCAGCTTCAAGGTCCTAAGACAACTGCATAATGTAAGTATAATTTCGAGTAGTTATGAGTCCTAACTATGGAGAGGACTAAAATGGTTAGCCAGTGCAAACTCAATTAAAGTAGATGTATTTAACATTTTTTCTTAAGAGAAGGTCTTGTTCTACATCAAGTCTTTTACTTCCATAAATTCCTCAGTTATAATTCCATCTGAAAGTATCCAATACGCGGTTTTCCACACCTAAGAAAGTATAACCTACCACTCTTGAAAAAATAAAGGCCCAGTTATTAATTTAATATGTCTTCAAACTTTGATATATTTCTACTTGAGCACCTGAAGTTTTGTGCTCTTGTAGTAATTCTTTATGTGAGAAGCAAGGAGGTTTTAGAATTAACTCCTGAAGTATTGATCATTATTGAATTCTTTTTAATCTCATTGAAAAAACTCTGCTAAAAATAGTACCCTTCAGACCTTGATTTCTTTACATCTGCTTTTGGTTCTGTGGATGTATGTCTTTTGAGCTCTGTGAGTTTAAGATAAGCCTCCAGTTATTAATATGCTTGCAAAATCTACTTCTATCGTATCATTGCCAGAATCAAGCAAGACAGCAATTTAAATGCATAAAAGAAAAACGAGTCTTGGACTTTCTTTTTACTTTCCAGCTAGATATTTTTATATTCTTTTTCAAGGAATTGGATCATTGCCCACTTGCAAGAGTGAAGAGGAAAATAATTACCCTTCTTTATAATAAGGTCATGGTTTTATTATCATGAATTATGACAGACCTTAGAAGAATTATGAACTTGATAGTTATCTATCAAGAAGAGGAGATTAACACTAATTATGATGACATAGGTACTTATTAGTTCAGCAGTGCTAAATAATTCTTCAATATTTAAGTAGTTAATATTAACTAATTCCATTTAGCAGAGCACTGTGCTCTATTTGTGTCAGTAATATTTTGAATTATGTCAATGACACACTTATAAACATATCAAGAAACCACTATTTTGATAATGACATGATCTATGAAAATATATAGAGGTTTTTTTTTTATTTTAATGACTACTTTAGAAAATTGATATCACTTTATTGATACATTTCAGTAATAGAGTAAATCTTACCATTTGTTTATTTTGTTTCCAAAACAGTAGTTTTGCTTTTGATCAGCAGTATAGATTACCATTAGTATTAGCAATAACAAGAGTAATTCCTATGTGCCAGACATCTTCCAATGTATTATCTTATTTATTTTTGAGGCAGTCTTTTTAGATAAGTATTATCTTTTGAGAAAGAGATTATAACTTGTACAGATGAGCAAATTCAAACAAGAGAACTTATTAAGTAATTTGCCCAAGATCATACAGTCAGTAAGTGGCAGAGTTGTGATGCAAACCGAGAGAACTGACTACAAGTCACTGTACTTAATCAGTGCTACCTAATGTTGCCTGAGCTCCAAAATCCCACCAACAGATATAAAACTGAATCATCTAATATCCATCTCCTATCAAAAACCATGCTTATGAAAATAATAGGAGAATAAACAGTAGTGCTACCTATCCACTCCCTTCTGCCTAGTTTAGGGTATATCTTTGAGTCCAATCAGAACACCAGAAGCCTCTTTGATGATGATGATGATGCTGATGATGATGAAGAAAGGATATCTTAAGAACACATGATCGGATTCATAATAATCCTTGTTCTTCATGCACTCTCATTATTCATCTGGGCATAGCTCACATTTTTTAGTTAGTGAGTTAATTATTTTTTGTAATGTGGTAAGCACCCAAACCAACTACTGAGTAGAACCTTGATAAAAAACTACATATAACTTTAAAAAAAAAATAAGGAGAGCTGTAATAAGAACTTGTGCGCTTGCTTCAGTAGTACATCTACTAAAATTGGAATGATACAGAGATTAACATGGCCCCTGTGCAATGATGACATGCATATTTGTGAAGCGTTCATATTTTTCCCCATAATTCTTTAGTCTTTCGATTTTAATTTCTTTCTCTTTCCTTTTCAAACGATTTCTAACTTTATCAACACTTTTTTACAAATATTTTTAATTTTTATTTTTACAGTTACATTCTATCCTTTCATTGGATTTCATTTTATTTTTGTATATATATGTTTTTCTTTCTTTATAGTTTGAGGTGCAGTTTCTTCTAACGGACCAAAATACACCCAGAATCTAGTGTATGGGTCTGATAATATTCTCTTTTTTTGTTTATTTTTCTTCTTCTTCTTCTCCTTTTTGTTTTATGTTTGTTTTGTTTTATTAAAGTCTTTTTTAAATTTTCATCTTTACAGTTATATTCTATCCTTTCAATGTCTTAATTTTATTTTTGTATAGATAAAAGTTTTTCTTTTTCTACAATTTTGAGATATAGTTTCTTCTAACAAACCAACCAAAATACACTCAGGATATAGAGTATTGCTCTGTTTTGTTCACCTGTCTATTTATATTCCTTCTTTTTGTTTTCCTCTCTTTATTTGATGTCTCTTAAATTTCATTTTTATGGTTACATTCTATCTTTCATTGTATTTAATTTTATTTTCATACGTATATAAGTTTTTCTTTAAATTTTGGGATCTAGTTTTCTAACAAAAGGACCAATATACACACAGGATCCAGTGTATTGTTCTATTCTGTTCACCTGACTGATTATATTATTTTTTTTTAATTTCTTTTTTCAGTTTTGGGTCTCTTCTGATTTGTTTAGTATATATTTCTTTGGGGTCATTGTTGCCATTTTAGTATTTTGTTCTCTCATTCATCTATTCTTCTCTGGATAGAATGACATGATGGAAAAAAAATCACCTCAAAAAAGATTGGGGGGCAGTACTGACTGCCAGGGACCCAATCAGTATGGACAAAAGTAAGATGTCTGAACTAGAGTTCAGAATAATGATTATAATGATACTAGCTGGGGTTGAAAAAAGCATAGAAGACACTAGAGAATCCCTTTCTAGGGAAATAAAAGAAAAATCTAATCAAGTCCAAATCAAAAAGGCTATTAATGAGATGCAGTAAAAAATGGAATCTCTAACTGATAGGATAAATGAGGCAGAAGAGAGAATCAGTGATATGGAAGACAAAATGATGGAGAATAAAGAAGCTGAGAAAGAGAGAGGTAAACAGCCTCGGATCACAAGGGGAGAATTTGAGAGATAAATGAGACCACAAAGTGAAACAATATAGAATAATTGAGATCCCAGAAGAAGAGGAGAGTGAGAAGGGCAGAAAGTATATTGGAACAAATTATAATAGAGAACTTTCCTAAATTGGGGAAGAAAGCAGGCATCCGAGTCCGGGAGTCACACACAACATCCTTCAAAATCAATACAAATGGATCAACACCCGACATATAATAGTGAAATTTGCGAATCTCAGAGACAAAGAGAAAATCCTGAAAGCAGCTCAGGATAAGCGGTCCATAACGTACAAGGGTAGAAACATTATACCGGCAGCAGACCTATCCACAGAGACCTGACAGGCCATAAAGGACTGGCATGATAATTCAAGGTGCTAAATGAGAAAAATATGCAGCCAAGAATATTTTATCCAACTAGGATGTCATTCATAATAGAGGAGAGATAAAAATTGTTTCTTCCAGGACAAACAGAAACTAAAAGAATTTGTAATCACCAAACCAGGCCTACAAGAAATATTAAAAGGAATCCTTTAATCAAAGAGACAGCCCTAAAGTAACATAGACCAGAAAGGAACAGAGACAATATACAGAAATAGTGACTTTATAGGCAATACAAAGGCGTTAAATTCACATCTTTCAGTAGTTACTCTGAATGTAAATGGGCTAAATGCTCCAGTCAAAAGACACAGGGTATCAGATTGGATAAAAAAGCAAGACCTATTGATATGTTGTCTGCAAGAGACTCAATTTAGACCCAAAGTTTCCTCCAGATATAAAGTGAGGGAATAGAAAATCATTAATCATACTGATGGACTTCAAAAGAAAGCTGGAGTGGCAATCCTTATATCACACAAACTAGATTTTAAGCTAAAGACTGTAATAAGATATGAGGAAGGACACTGTATCATAATTAAAGGGTCTATCCAACAGGAAGATCTAACAATTGTAAATATTTATAACCCTAATATGGTAGCAGCCAATTATATAAGCCAATTAATAACAAGATTAGAGAAACACACTAATAATAATACAATAGTAGTAGGGGACTTTAACACCCCATTTACTGCATGGACATATCATCTAAGCATAAAATCAACAAGGAAACAAGGGCTTTGAATGATATCCTGGACCAGATGGACTTCCCAGATATATTCAGAACATTCCATCCTAAAGCAACAGAATGCACATTCTTCTTGAAAGCACATGGAACATTCTCCAGAATAGATCCCATACTGGGTCACAAAACAAGTCTCAACCACTGCCAAAAGATTGGGATCATTCCCTGCATATTTTCAGACCACAATACTTTGAAACTGGAACTCAATCACAAGAGGAAATTTGGCAAGATCTCAAATACATGGAGGCTGAAGAGCATCCTACTGAAGAAATGGGTCAACCAGAAAATTAGAGAAGAGTTTTAAAAATTCATGGAAACAAATGAAAGTGAAAGCACAACTGTTCAAAATCTTTGGGATGTGACAAAGGCAGTCCTAAGAGGGAGGCATATAGCAAGACAAGCCTTTCTCAAGAAAGAAGAAAGGTCTCAAATACACAGCCTAACCTGACACCTAAAGGAGCTGGAGAAGGAACAGTAAATAAAGCCTACACCCAGTAGGAGGAGAGAATAAAGTTTAGAGCAGAAATCAATGAAATAGGAACCAAAAGAACAGTAGAATATACCAACGAAACTATGAGCTGGTACTTTGAGAGAATTAATAACATTAATAAACCCTGGCCGGGTTTGTCAAAAAGAAAAAAGAAATGACCCAAATAAATAAAATAAAATCATAAATGAAAGATGAGCAATCACAGCCAACACTGAAGAAATACAAACAATTGTAACAACATATTATGAGCAACTATATACCAACAAATGAGGCAATCTAGAAGAAATGGATGTATTCCTAGAAATGTATAAACTACCAAAATGGAAACAGGAAGAAATAGAAAACTCATAACCAGCAAGGAGATTGAAGCAGTAATAAAAAAATATCCCAAAAAACAAGAGTCCAGGGCTGGTTGCCTCCCCAGGGGAATTCTACCAAACATGTAAAAAAGAAATAACACCTATTCTTCTGAAGCTGTTTCAAAAATAGAAATGGAAGGAAAACTTCCAAAGTCTTTCTGTGAGGCCAGCATTTTCTTGACCCCAAAACCATAAAAAGATCAACCATAATGGAAAATTACAGACCGATATCCTTGATGAACATAGATGGGTGGCTCAGTGGGTTAAAGTCTCTGCCTTTGGCTCAGGTCATGATCTCAGGGTCCTGGGATTGAGGCCCGTGTTGGGCTCTCTGCTCAGAGGGGAGCCTGCTTCCTCCTCTCTCTCTGCCTGCTTCTCTGCCTACTTGTGATCTCTCTATGTCAAATAAATAAATAAAATCTTAACAACAACAACAAAAAAACAAACAGAAAAAAAAACTATGTTTAAAAAAAAATTCTCACCAAGATACTAGCCAATAGGATCAAATAGTACATTAAAAGGATTATTCACCACAACCAAGTGGGATTTATTTCTGGGCTGCAAGGGTGGTTCAGCATCTGCAAATCAATCAATGTGGTACACTACATAAATAAAAGAAAGGACAAGAGCCATATGATCTTCTCAATAGATGCAGAAAAAACATTTGGCAAAGTATAGCATCCTTTTTCATTGAAACTCTTCACTGTGTAGGGGTAGAGGGATCATACCTCACTATCATAAAAGCCATTTATGAAAAGCCCACAGTGAATATTATTCTCAGTGGGGAAAAACTGAGAGCTTTTCCCCTAAGGTCAGGAACATAGCAAGGATGTCCACTGTCACCACTGCTGTTCAACACAGTACCTGAAGTCCCAACCTCAGCAGTCAGATGACAAAAAGAAGTAAAAGGCATCTGAATTGGCAAAGAAGTCAAACTCTCATTCTTTGCAGATGACATGATACTCTGTATGGAAAACCCCAAAGACTCTACCCTAGAATTGCTAGAACTCATACAGGAATTCAGCAAAGTTACAGGATATAAAATCAATGCACAGAAATCAGTTGCATTTCTTTACACTACCAATGAGACAGAAGAGAGAGAAATTAAAGAGTCAATCCCATTAACAATTGCACTAAAAACCATAAGATACCTAGAGGCAAATGATCTGTACTCAGAAAACTATGGCATACTCATGAAAGAAATTGAGGAAGACACAAAGAAATGGAAAAACTTTTCATACTCATGGATTAGAAGAACAAATATTGTTAAAATGGCTATGCTACCTAAAGCAATCTATACATTCAATGCAATGCCTATCAAAATACCATCAACTTTTTTCACAGAGCTGGAGCAAATAACCCTAAAATTTGTATGGGATCAGAAAAGACCCCGAATAGCCAGAGGAATATTGAAAAAGAAAACCAAAGTGGTAGCATCATGATTACAGACCTCAAGCTCTATTACAAAACTGTAATTATCAAGACAGCATGGTACTGGCACAAAAACAGACACGTAAATCAGTGGAACAGAGTAGAGAGCCCATAAATGGACCCTCAACTCTATGGTCAGCTAATCTTCAACAAAACAAGGAAGAATATCCAAAGAAAAAAAGACAGGCTCTTCAACAAATGGTGCTGGGAGAATTGGACAGCCACATGCAGAGGAATGAAACTGGACCATTTCCTTACACCACACACAAAAATAGACTCAAAATGGATGAAAGACCAAAATGTGAGGTAGGAATCCATCAAAATACTAGAGGAGAACACAGGCAGCAACCTCTGTGACCCTGGTTGCAGCAACTTCATGCCAGATACATCTCCAACGGTAAGGGAAATAAAGGCAAAAATGAGCTCTTGGTAGTTTATCAAGGTAAAAAGCTTTTGCACAGCAAAGGAAACAGTTGACAAAACTAAAAGACAACAGCAAACAGGAGAAGGTATTTGCAAATGTCTTATTAGATAAAGGGCTAGTATTTAATATCCATAAAGGGCTTATCAAACTCAACACCCAACGAAAAATAATTCAGTCAAGAAATGGGCAAAAGATATGAACAGACATTTCTCCAAAGAAGACATACTAATGGCCAATAGATACATGAAAAAATACTCAATATCATTTGATGTAAGTGAAATACAAATCAAAACCACAATGAGATACCACCTCACACCAGTCAGAATGGCTAAAATTAATGAGTCAGGGAAGGACAGATGTTGGTGAACATGTGGAGAAAGGGGAACCCTCTTACACTGTTGGTAGGAATGCAAACTCATGCAGCCACTCTGGAAAACAGTTGAGAGGTTCCTCACAAAGTTGAAAATAGAGCTACCCTATGACCCAGCAATAGCAGTCCTGGATATTTACTCCAAAGATACAAATGTAGTGATCCGAAGGGGCACCTGCACCCCAGTGTTTATAGCAGTAATGTCCACAATAGCCAAACTATGGAAAGAACCCAGATTTCCATTGACAGGTGAATAGATAAAGAAGATGTGGTATATAGAGAGTAGAATACTAGTCAGCCATCAAAAAAAACCAAAATCTTGCCATATGTAACAACATGGATGGAATTAGAGGGTATCATGCTAAGTGAAATAAGTCAATCAGCAAAAGACAATTACCATATGATCTCTGTCATATGTGGACTTTAAGAAATGAAACAGGATTATAGGGTAAGAGAGGAAAGGGTAAGGCAAGTTGAAACCAGAGAGGAAGGCAAACCATAAGAGACTCTTAATCATAGGAAACAAACTGAGGGGTGCTAGAGAGGGAGGGATGTGGTAACTGGGTGCTGGATATTAAGAACAGAAAAAAAGTGAATTTTACTGTATGTAAATTGTACCCTAATAAATCTGATTTTAAAAAATAAAAGAAAAAAAGGAACTTCTCTTAATGGTTTCTCCACACTCACTTTTTAAAGATATTTAAAAATAAAGGTATAATTTACCTAGAGTGAAATATATATATCTTAAATATAAATTTTGATAAGGTGAGCTTGATAAGTCTAGAAATATGCGTATAATGGTGAAGTCCACATTCTCAAGGCACAGGATATTTTCAAAACAAAAAGTTCCCTTACGTTCTTTCCCAGCAAATGCCACCCCCACCAAAGTCATTATTGAACTGAATTCTATCACAATCAATTAAATTTGATTATATCTAAATTTCATAAAATATATACTGTGTATGGCTTCTTTCACCTTAATGCTTTTAAGATTTACTTATATTGTTTTGTGTATCAATACTTCATTCCTTCATATTGCAGAGTTATATTCTGTTATATGAAAATACCATAGTTTATTCATTCTCTTATAAATAGATTTTTGAGTTATTTCCAAATTGTAGGTTTTATTTACAAACTGCAAGAAGTATTTTTGTGTAAGTCTTCTGTGAACAAATATTTTGCCTTGAATAATTACCTAGGTGTGTAGTTGCTAACCCATAGGATAATTTATTTTTTGTTGAGACATAATTGACATATAACGATTGTGTTTTAGGTGTACAACATAATGGTTTGACATATGTATATATTATGAAATAATTACAATTATTTAAAATCTATAACCACACATAGTTATAATTTTTTTATCTTGTGATGACAACCTTTAAAATTTACTCTCTTAGCAACTTTCAAATACAATACAGTATTGTTACCAGTAGCTATCATTCTGTATGTTGCACCCCCAGGACTTCCCTATCTTATAACTGGAAGTTCGTATCCTTTTACCACCTTCATCCATTTTTCCCATCTGCCACCCCCAACTTTGGCAACCACCAATCTGTTCTCTGTATCTATGAGTTTGTGGTTCATTTCCTTTTTCCTTTTTCTTTTTTCTTTAAAGATTCCGCATGTAAGTGAGACCATACGGTATTTGTTTTTGTCTGACTTATTTCCCTTAGCCTAATACCCTCAAGGTTCATCCCTGTTGTTGCAAATGGCAGGATGTTTTCTTTTTATCATGACTGATTAATATTCCATTGTGTGTACTTGTGTGTGTGGAGGGACGGTGAGTAGGTGGGTACAGATGGGACATCTTCTTTATTCATTTGTCAGTGGACACTTAGGTTGTTTCCATGCCTTGGCTATTGCAAATAATGTTTCAGTGAATGTGGGAGGGCAGAAATCTTTTGGAGATAGTGATTTTGTTTCCTTCAGATAAGTACTCAGAAGTAGAATTGCTGGATCATATGGTAATTTTATTTTATTTTTTTATTTTTTTATTTTTTTATTTTTATTTTTTAAATATTTTATTTATTTGACAGAGAGAAACACCGTCAGAGAGGGAACACAAGCAGGGGGAGTGAGAGAGGGAGAAGCAGGCCTCCCGCCGAGCAGGGAGCCCGATGTGGGACTCGATCCCAGGTCTCCGGGATCATGACCCGAGCCAAAGGCAGTCGCCCAACCAACTGAGCCACCCAGGTGCCCCGGTAATTTTATTTTTTAATTTTTAAGGAATCTTCATGCTGTTTTCCACAGTTGCTGCACCAATTTATACTCTTACCAACAATGCATGAGGGTTCCTTTTTCTCACCTCCTTGCCAACACTTGCTATCTCTTGTCTTTTTTAAAAATATTTTATTTATTTGACAGACAGAGAGATCACAAGTAGGCATAGAGGCAGGGAGAGAGAGGAGGAGGCAGCAGGCTCCCTGCTGAGCAAAGAGCCCCACGTGGGCCTCCATCCCTCATGACTTGAGCCAAAGGCAGAGGCTTAACCCACTGAGCCACCCAGGCAGCCTATTTCTTGTCTTTTTGATACTCACCGTTCTAACAAGTGTGAGGTGGTATCTTATTGTGATTTTGATTTACATTTCCCTGATGATTGGTGATGTTGAGTACCTCTTTATATACTTGTTGACCATCTGTATGTCTTTTCTGAGAAATGTCTGTTCAGATTCCATTTTTAATAGGACTTTTTTTATTGAGTTATATGAGTTATTTATTTAAAATTTACCGTCTTGGTTATCAGAGGAGAGGTAGGAGGGATGGGTTTAGGAGGGATGTGTTAAAGAATGATGGGGATTAAGGACAGTCCTTGTAATGAGCACCAGGTGTTGTATATGTATAAGTGTTGAATCACTAAATTGTATGCCTGAAACTGGTATTATACTGTATATTAACTAACTGGAATTTAAATAAAAACTTAAAAAATAAAATAAAATAAAATAAAATAAAATAAAATAAAATAAAATAAAATATACCCCTTAATCACATTTAAGTGTATAGTCCAGTCTTCTTTTTTTTTTTTTTTTTAAGAATTTATTTGACAGAGGGGCGCCTGGGTGGCTCAGTTGGTTAAACGACTGCCTTCGGTTCAGGTCATGATCCTGGAGGGCCGAGATCGAGCCACACATTGGGCTCCCTGCTCAGCAGGAAGCCTGCTTCTCCTTCTCTCACTCCCCCTGCTTGTGTTCCCTCTCTAGCTGTGTTTCTCTCTGTCAAATAAATAAATAAAATCTTAAAAAAAAAAGAAAAAAAAAGAATTTATTTGACAGAGAGAAAGAGAGAGAGAGATCACAAATAGGCAGAGAGCAGGCAGAGAAAGAGGGGAATCAGGCTCCTCACCCAGCAGAGAGCCCGATGCAGGGACTCAATCCCAGATCCTGAGATTATGACCGGAGCCAAAGGCAGAGGCTTACCCTTCTGAGCCACCCAGGTGCCCCAGTCCAGTAGTCTTAAGTATATTCACATTGTTGTAAAACAGATCACCAACATTTTTTCATCTTGAAAAAAATCTTTAAATAACTCTTTTCTTCCCCTTCCCTCCAGCCTTTGGGAACCAGCACTCTACCTTTTTGTTTCCATGAATGATTACTTTAGATACCTCATGAAAGTAGTAGGATCAGACAGAATTTGTCTTTTTGTAATTGGTATATTTTACTAAACATAATGTCCGTAAGGTTCATCCACATTGAGGCATATGGCAGGTTTTTTTTTTCCTTTATAAGGCTAAGTAATATTCTGTAGTGTGTGTGTGTGTGTGTGTGTGTGTGTGTGTGTGTGTGTGTATGGGTGTGTATGTGTATATATATATATGTATGTATGTATCTCACTATCTGTGTATAGATATTGATGCTGCTTCCATCTCTGCTTATTATGAGTGTTGCTACTATGAACATGGGTATGCAAATATCTCTTCAGGATCTTGATTTCAGTTTTTTAGGATACATCCTTAGGAGTGGAATTGCTGAATTATACGGTAGTTTTATTTTTAATTTTTTTTAAAAGATTTTATTTATTTGACAGAGAGAAACACAGCGAGAGAGGGAACACAAGCAGAGGGAGTGAGAGAGGGAGAAGCAGGCTTCCCGCCGAGCAGGGAGCCCGATGTGGGACTCGATCCCGGGTCTCCGGGATCATGACTTGAGCCGAAGGCAGTCGCTTAACCACCTGAGCCACCCAGGCGCCCCTATTTTTAATTTTTAAGAAACAATGATGATATCATTTTACGATCCCACCAGAGCACACAAGGGTTCTAATTTATCCACATCCTCACTGACATGGTATTTTTTGGTTTTTGACTTTTTTTTTTTTTTACATTGGTGATCCTAATGGGTGTAAAGTGAGAGGTTGTCAATTTTACCCATCTTTTCAAAGAACCAGCTCTTTTATTTTTTTTTAAGAACCAGCTCTTTACTTATTTTTCAGTTGTATTGATTTCCTCTCTTACCTCTATTATTTTCTTTATTCTACTTATTTTAGAATTATTTTGCTCTTTTTTTCTAGGTTCCTGAGGTAAGAGCATAGGTTTTCTTGATTTGAAACTTTTCATCTTCTCTAATGTATGCCTTTAGTGCTGTAAATTTGCCTTTTAGCACTACTTTACCTGTGTCTAAGGAATTTTGATGTGTCATGCTTTCATTTTTATTCAGTTCAACTCCTTTTTCTTCCCACCCTTTTAGACTTTCTATTTGACTCATGTATTCTTTAGAAGCATGTTGTTTAGTTTCAAGCTGTTTGGAGATCTTTCTGTTAACTCTTATTACTAATTTCTGCTTTGATTCTGTTGTATCAGAGAATATACTCTGTACGAATGCCATGCTTTTAAACTTGTTGAGGTTTGTTTTATGAAATAGGGTCTGTCTTGGTATAGACATGACACTTGAAAAGAATGTGTAGTCTTTGTTGTTTGGTGGTGTGTTCTGTAACTGATAAATTATGTGATTTCTCTTCTTTAATGTGTTAATGGTGAATTACATGGATTGATTTCCATATATTAAACCAACTTTTTATTGCTGGGATAAAACCCACTTAGTTATGATAATTTAATGTCTTTATATCTTGCCAAATTCAATTTGATAATAGTTGTTTGGACTTTATGTCTATGCTTACAACGGGTGGTTGTCTGTAATTTCCTTCATATATAATGCCCTTAGCTAAACGTGGCATCAGAGTTATGTTGACCTCATGAAATAACTTGAGAAGTGCTTCTACCCTATAATTATATGAAAGAGTGTGTAGAACATTAATAATGTTATTTTTTTTAATATTTGATAAAATTCCTTATGAGATGCTTTGGATCTGAATTTTTCATTGTGGGAATTGCTTTAATTACAAATTCAAATTAATAAATAAATATTGAGGGAGCGCCAGTCATGATCTCGGGGTCCTGGGATCAAGCCCTGCATCAGACTCCTTGCTCAGAGGGGAGCCTGATTCTCTCTCTTCCTCTGCCTCTTCCCTTTACTCCTGCTTTCTTTCTCTCTCTCAAATGAATAAATACAATATTTTTTTAAAAAATTGGGAGTGTTTAGATTTTCTATTTATTGTGGTCAGAGCATATACTCTACCTGATTCCCATTTATCTTATCAAAATGCAATTTACATTCAGTAAAATTTGTAACTTTAAGTGTACAATTTTAGGGGTTTTGACAAACATATCATAGTCACCAAATCAAAATACAGAACAAGAGTCATCCTCTGTAACCTCTGAGCCAAATCTGGCTCATGGTCCACTTATGTTTAGCCCTTCAGTCAAGAATCTTTTTTATAGGGGCGCCTGGGTGGCTCAGTTGGTTGGGCGACTACCTTCGGCTCAGGTCATGATCCTGGAGACCGGGGATCAAGCCCCACATCGGGCTCCCTGCTCGGTGGGAAACTTGCTTCTCCCTCTCTCACTCTCCCTGCTTGTGTTCCCTCTCTGGCTATGTTTCTCTCTGTCAAATAAATGAAATCTTTAAAAAAAATTTTTTTTTATATTAATAAAGGGTTGTAAAAATAAAACAAACAAACAAACAAAAAAGAATCTATGACAGAGACCACACATGGTCCTAAAATATTTACTATTTGACCCTTTATCAAAAAAAAGTTTGCCAATTCCTGATCTAAAGCAGTTCTACAACCCCTCAAAATTCTGTGCTCCACTGTCATCAGCTATCCCTCTTAATTGCGACCTTAAACAACGCCTGAACTATTTTCTACCTCTCTTAGATTGGTGCTTGCAAAAATACCAAATAATTCCAATGTTAAATTATGTAACCTGCAGAGTCTGGCTTTTTTACTTAGTACAAAGCATTTGAGAGTTATGTGTGTTATTGCATGTATCCATAGTTCCTACTCCTAAAGGATGGACTTCTGGTTTCTCAACTCCTACCCAGAGCATTTAGTCAGATCTCTTTGGTCAGAAACCCAGCATCCCCTTGGGCACTAGCAACTTCTAGGATCTCTGTTTGGCAGCACAGCCTTTAGCCAAAGACTCAAAAGTTGTATATAAATTGCTGGGGGTTTCTTCTCTGCATAGGGCTCTTCTTTCTGTTACTATACCTTACAAATTCCAGCTGACTCAGCATGCCCAAATGGTGCTCCATAAGAACACTGGGCCTCACTTTCCTGCGCTGTGCTTAAGAAAGCCGGAAACAGGGCGCCTGGGTGGCTCAGTTGTTAAGCGACTGCCTTCGGCTCAGGTCATGATCCCGGAGACCCGGGATCAAGCCCCGCATTGGGCTCTCTGCTCAGCAGGAAGCCTGCTTCTCCCTCTCTCACTCCCCCTGCTTGTTTCCCTCTCTAGCTGTGTTTCTCTCTGTCAAATACATAAAATCTTAAAAAAAAAAAAGAAAGAAAGAAAGAAAGAAAGAAAGAAAGAAAGAAAGAAAGAAAGAAAGAAAGAAAGAAAGCCGGAAACTGAATGCTGAGTTCACTGCATCATTTCCCTTCTCTCAAGGACCACAGCCCTGCACTTGCCCAACACCAAAAAGTAGTCACTTTATATATTTTGCCTTTTTCTCACTTTCTTTATGGGGTTAGGGGAGAGCAGATCCAATATCCATTATTCCTTCATGGCTGGAACTAGAAATCACTTTGTCTTGAATCACTTAAAAAACTAATAAATTATATTTAAGCATTTAAACAATACTGAAATCAACCCAGACAATGTCAGTTTGGCATTCTATTTAGGTAAACTACACTCAAACAAATACAAATATCTCTAAAATATACATTCATAAAGGTAATGCACATTTATTAAATTGTAATAAAATATAATGCCCATTTATTGAATGGTTTATAAAAGGCAACTTCGATTTTACAAAACTTTGTGTAAAATTCACCTGGGTATGCTGCCTTTGAATTGTGTTATTATCTGTGGCTATCCTGCTATTTTATATGATTAATATAACTAAAAATACTGAGGCACAACACAGTGCAATAGTTTCCCCGTATCAGTGAAGTATGTTTCACGCCCCCCAGTGGATGTCTAAAATCATGGAGAATACTGAACCCTTTATCTCTGAGGTCTGTTCCTATATGAACATACCTGTGATAATTTAATTTATAGATTAGACACAGTAAGAAATTAATGACAATAACTAATAATCAAATAGAATGATTATAACAAGATATCATAATAAAAGTTGTGTGAATGTGACCTCTCTTTCAAAATATCTTACGGTACGGCACTCATCCTTCTTCTTGTGATGATGTGAGATGATAAAGTGCCTACCCGGTGAGTTGCAGTTAGGTGAAGCTGGCCTTGTGACAGAGTGTTAGGCTACTATTGATCTTCTGACAATACATCAGAAGGATTGTCTGCTTCTAGACCACAGTTGACTGCAGGTAACTGAAACCACAGAAGGCAAAACCCTGCGTAAGAGGGGACCTGTGTGTGGATTGCATGTAATCCATTGAAAGTCACATCTTTAGAGTAGTACATTCCTCTGTTAAGAAAAAAAAGATAAATAATGAAGGGCCAGCTGCCATTTTGAATTTTTAGCCTTACCGATGCTTTGATGCTCGAGATATGAATTAGAAAATGTTGCATTATGTATCATAGTTTACAAGTCAAGATTTATTTGTTCTATGATTTTCCTGCAAAACCCTGGGGTCTTGTGAGGAATGAGCAAAGTAACTGTCTTCTGGGTTTAGAAAGTATCTCCCAGGAAAGCAGGGAGGTGGAGTGCAGAGCGAGACTGTAGTTTGGAGTCAGCCTAATAGGAACTTAAATCTTTTATTGAGAGTATCACTTTAGACAAATTTTCTTATTACCCTGTGCCTTATCTTCCATTTTAAGCATAATGGAGGGAGAATTTCCAACCTAAATGAATCATTTTGAGATTTAGATGGTATCGTATATACAAAGATATTATTCAATCCGGGGTATAGTAGAAACCCATTAGTTAGGTGCATCTATTCTATCCCTGTTCCACAGCCAGCACTACTAAGAAAGTTTTCATATATATTTTTCAATTTTATATGTGTATATAGTATATATAACATATAATAACATATTTGTAGGAGAGTTAGCAGTTTTAAATCACATCTCTATCCAGTGAAATTGGAAATTTACCACCTTTGTGCCTCAATTTTCTAATCTGCACAAGAAGTGTTATGTTCACCTGCTCAGGAATTTTTTGAAGATGCATTAGCTTTCCATAGAAAAGTAGAGCTTTTGAAAACTCGGAGAAGAGAGAAATGAAATTCTGGGCAATAATTTATTCGTCAAGGCCTTAGAGAGGAAAGGCAAGGCTTTCGTACTGCCTTTTACTGCCCTTTTCATTTCCCCGAGTCTTAGGTTTGGGTTTCTCTACCAACCATAACCAAGTATATTTTTGTTCTAAAAACAAAACAAGCGAAAATCTTAACTCGTACAGACCAATGCCCACACCTTTCTGGAAGATACAGTTGCTTTGATTCACTGTTACAGCCCCAAACATAGTGCCTTTCCGGAGAATGCTCCTTGGAAGCAGGGAGGGCGAGTCCAGTGGAATCAGTGTGAATACTGTCATCGGCATTGGCAAGATCTTCTGCCCAGCGTTTGGGGGTAACATGTAGTCACTGTGCCTTTCAGCAGGAGTGTCATGTGGAGCAGTATCACCCAAATACCTGAGCCTCACTATGTGCTCCTCTCCGTTTCCAAGTCCCCAAATCCCCTGTTAGTCAGCAAGAGATATTTTTAAATAAATGAAAGAAATAGTGAAGTTAAATTCTTGCTTAAAGTATTTTAATCATCAGACCACATGATAGACATGAATGTGTTCACTCCAGAAAACATACAACATTACACCAAAGGCCTAAGGAAAAAAAGAAATGAATATGCTTCAGAGAAAAGACAGAAAAGATCAAATCTGCAGAGCCATAGAGCGTGTGTGAAGGATGAGCAAAAGGCAAGAATATCACATTTGCATTTGTTTTTTAGTAACTTTTTTCAGAAAAGTAGTCTTGTGCACCCAACGTGGGGCTCAAACTCAGGACCCCAAGATTAAAAGTCAGGTGCTGTACCAACTGAGCCAACCAGGCACCCATACATTTGCATTTAAACAGAACCCAGAGTTTGAAATTCACACTCTGAGTTGCCATTTTGCTGCCTTCAGGGCCCATTGGGCAAGATTATTTTAAAGGATTAGCAAGGGACAGTGGAAAGAAGATTTGGAGTCCAAGAGACCTGAGATCAGTAATCCTAGTCAAGTTACTTAAAGCCTTCTGATCCTGCATTCCATCTTCCTGAAAATAGGTGTATAATAATAATTATATTTTACATGGGTATGATCAAGAGCCCATGAAGCATGATAATGGTCACACAGTGATAATATAAACTTTTTAACAATACAGAGTTAATATTTCACAATAGTTTGTTTTACATAATTTATTTCCGAACTTCTACCACTAACCATTTAGCATATTCTTCTACCACTGACCCTCTAACTTCCAGTTGGATATATCCTATATTACTTTATCCCATAAAAATATTGAAGAACTCAGACATGTACCCCTGAAACAAATAATACAGTATATGTTAATAAAAAATAAAAATAAATAAAAATGAGAAAATATTCAAGACCCCTATAAAAAGGGGTTTTTAATATTTTAATTTGAAGTTTAGTGGATAAAGTTTTGAAAGTACCAGCTTCATGAATTTTCTTATGGGCTTCAAGGCACAAATTAATAACCAGTATTGATCAACAGAATGCTATTTCTTTCTCTCACACATATCCTTCCCATCTCTTCTCCCTATCCCCAAGTGCCTAACTTTTAAGTCTTTTTTCCTGTTGAGTCTGTGGCAAAATTAACATGGAGTTCAGCAATCTATTAAGTTAAGTTTCGGAAAATGTCTTTTGATCTGACATATCAAAGAAAAGAATCTGGGATCCCAAAGTCACCCAGCAAAAGGCAGTATTGTCCTTTCATCCTACAGCTGCATGGAGGTATATTTGATAAGCTGTTTGGAAATACAAAGTAGAACTGCACAGGACTATCCTTTTGGGGGTTAACTCCATAACCTTACCAGTTCCTCTAGGGTTCTCAAGCAAGAAAGACTCTGTCCATATGGCTTCTGCACCATGGGGCTAATCTTTGAGGATACAGAGTGACATTTTACCAATCTCAATAACACCTGGTAAGTGCCTCCTGTTGATAGTGGTACTGTGTTTTAATGAGCAAATAAATGGCTTATCTACCCTTCTTGGCAAGAAACCCCAGCTTTTGAGGCGAAGCACTAGCTCTCCCTGTGTTACTTGGGCTAATTGACTCTTTGGATGAAGTTAAATCACACTTATCCCCAGTGGGATGTATGTTTGCCAGTAATCAATAGCTCAACAAGATCCACATGGCAGGTAATTAAGTAGAAAGTAATTAATACCCATCAAAGGTTGTATTAACTGTTTGCCATTCCTTTACTCAAAAGTCCCACTGTACTGTAAATAAGGGAGGAAGAGGCAAGAGGAGAGGGGCGGGGGCTAGTTTTGTTTTGTAGGGAGCCAAATGATTGGAATTTTCTTCCAGGGTTCGTCCCGTTTTGAGGCTAGAAACTGCTCTTCAAGTTACCGTTTTGGGGGTTTGTTCTCTTTGTTTCATTTTTTGCACATACTCAAAAATAGGATCTCAAATAAATACACTGTTGTAGAAAAACTGTTTTATTCTGATATGAAGAAAAGGGAGAACATAAGATAGACACGGTATCAGGGAAGTGTGTGTTGAAGGAATTGGGTGCTGATAGGCTAAATTTGGGGGAATCCTACCTACACGGAAGAGAAAACTGTTTTCTTGGTGAATGGAATGCTCTTGATGTCTTTAGTTATTTTTTGTAACTATCTTAGATTCTTTCATTTAAATTGATCATTTAAAATACTGTATTTTCACTTTTACTGAAAATAAATTCTGCCTATAAAGCCTTACTTACATCAAGAAAGATTTTATGTTGTGGACTATCCTCTTTTTTTTTTTTTTTTTAATCTGCCTTTTGTGCCAGTACCTTTTGGAGGATATGTTCAGAGGACAAGAGTCTTTTCTTTATGCTTTTTCCTCCTTGCCCATCTTTTGATCTTGGAAAGAAATTGAGTCAGTTTCCAAAGAAGTCCTGACTATAGTTGGGACTTAAATAAGGTAGGAAAATGATAATAGAATGATGCCTAAATTACGAGAACATAGAACAGGTTAAAGCACTGGGAACCCTACTTCATTTACTTGGAAATTTCTCACCTACTGACCTGGTAAGACTTAGGGTTTTGAGGCCTGGATCATTTTCTTTCAGAGTCTTTCAGTTAGAGATTTAAGAATACAGCAGCATATGTTAATAATAGGGCTCTGGAGAAGAGATTGTTCTCAAATTAGATCTTTGTTACCACACCTCTATGTTATCATTCTAGCATCCCTTTCTTGTAATTTGTTTCTTTGGAAGTAATAGAGGCACACATGTTCTGGATGACAAAGGCTACCGAACATATGAATACTAGACCAAGCGCCGTGTGCATAGATCACCCTATTAAAGTCCCATGTTTGTAGAATTGTTATAGTACCAAACAAACAAAAAATTCTTCCAAATATGACACTATTTTATTGATAAAAATGAGTATTTTAACTGTAAGTCTGAGGATGTAATTGAGAAATAAGCATGTATATCCCTGTAAACTTGCTCTGGAAAGGGAGCTAAAACTATAGATGCTTTGAGTATTGATTAACTTTTCTCGTATTACTTTTATGCTCATAAAAATACTGTTTAACTTATTGTTATTTATATTACTGTGACTCAAACATTCTTATAGATATTCAGACATGGATTACATCTATTTAATATAAATGAGTGAGCCATGTGATCACATTATACATTTTTTTCTCTTTACAACAAGCTCTCCCCCTCCTTTGCTTGACCTCTCCACTTGAACCTTCAAAGTACTCACTTATCTTATTGTATGTACGTGTCTAATACAATCACATTTATAAACATACATGTATACGTACATAAACTCACATAAATATACTAAAAATGATGAGTTTGATCTAAGTCCTATGCTCCTGAAATCCCACAGGGGTTGGAAAACTCATCCCCACCTCACCCTTTGGTAACCTCAAAGAACCGTCCTGCCTGGCTATATTAGGAGATAAAACCTATTTAATTCTTCCTTAGAACTCAGCGTCTTCCTATTCACCTTTCTCATGACTCCCTTATTCATTTGTCTTTGAAAAAAAAAATGATCTCCTTAATCGTCCACTGCATTTGCCTTCCACCGTACATCACATACACACACACACGCATGTGCACAGGCATTTTCTTTTGTTTTTTTTCTTTTACAAGAAATGAAATCATATTATCCCATCCATCTCAACAGGACCTCATGCAAATTCTCCCAATAAAACTAGTGTTGCTTTTAATTCCTTATTTTTCTGTTTGTTTTTTTAAAGATTTTATTTATTTGACAGAGAGAAACACAGCTAGAGAGGGAACACAAGCAGGGGGAGTGGGAGAGGGAGAAGCAGGCTTCCCACAGAGCAGGGAGCCCGATGTGGGGCTCGATCCCGGGTCTCCGGGATCATGACCTGAGCCGAAGGCAGTTGCTTAACCAACTGAGCCACCCAGGCACCACTTAATTCCTTATTTTTATTTTTATTTTTTTTTATTTTTTTTTTATTTTTTTTAAAGATTTTATTTATTTATTTGACAGAGAGAAACAGCCAGAGAGGGAACACAAGCAGAGGGAGTGAGAGAGGGAGAAGCAGGCTTCCCGCCGAGCAGGGAGCCTGATGTGGGACTCGATCCCGGGT